>JBBPBX010007587.1:38071-49833 GCA_038048925.1 Garcialebias charrua | reverse complement strand
TATATAAATAAATAAAATATATAAATAAATAAAAAAATATATATAAATATATAAATAAATATAAATATATATATATATAAATATATATATATATTTATATTTATATATATATATTACTATTCCATACTTCGTGGTTTTTCACTTATTGCGGGTCTTCAGGGTACGGATCCCCCGCAATAAGGAACAGACTACTGTACATGTCACTACCAGTAACTACAAATGACAGAATGTGTACTGTAGTTTAAAAAAAATCTTGTTTTCAAAAGTCTATAAACAAGGACTTACTGCGTCTCAGCATCTGTGAAATGCCTCTCATGTCCTGATGAACAACAAGGGCTGTATATTAACACACATTATAATATTATTGATATTTGATATTTGGGTCGGGCTCTCCAATCTCTGGTGCTGAGGTCACCGAGGTGGTTAAAAAGCTCTGCGGTGGCAGGGCCCCAGGGGTGGATGAGATTTGCCCGGAGTTCCTTAGGGCTCTGAATGTTGTAGGGTTGTGTTGGCTTACGCAACTCTGCAATATCGCGTGGACATCGGGGGCAGTTCCCTTGGATTGGCAGACTGGGGTGGTGGTTCCCCTATTCAAAAAGGGGGACCGTAGGGTGTGTTCCAACTATAGGGGGATCACACTCTTAAGCCTCCCTGGTAAGGTCTATTCAGGGGTTCTGGAGAGGAGGGTCCGTCGGATAGTCGAACCTCGGATTCAGGAGGAGCAGTGTGGTTTTTGTCCTGGTCGTGGAACACTGGACCAGCTCTACACCCTCAGCAGGTCCTGGAGGGTGGGAGTTTGCCCAACCAGTTTACATGTGCTTTGTGGACTTGGAAAAGGCATTCGACCGCGTCCCTCGGGGGGTTCTGTGGGGGGTACTCCGGGAGTATGGGGTACCAGGCCCTTTGATATGGGCTGTTAGGTCCCTGTACGACCGGTGTCAGAGCTTGGTCCGCATTGCCGGCAGTAAGTCAGGCTCGTTTCCAGTGAGAGTTGGACTCCGCCAAGGTTGCCCTTTGTCACCGATTCTGTTCATAACTTTTATGGACAGAATTTCTAGGCGCAGCCAAGGTGTTGAGAGGATCCGTTTTGGTGGCCTTAGAATCGCTTCTCTGTTTTTTGCAGATGATGTGGTCCTATTGGCTTACACAGGTCGTGATCTACAGCTTTCACTGGAGCGGTTTGCAGCCGAGTGATGCAGCCAGGATGAGGATCAGTTCCTCCAAATCCGAGGCCATGGTCTTTAGCCGGAAAAGGGTAGAGTGCACTCCCCGGGTCGGGGAGGAGGTCCTGCCCCAAGTGGAGGAGTTTAAGTATCTCGGGGTCTTGTTCACGAATGAGGGAAAACTGGAGCGTGAGATCGATAGGCGGATAGGTGCAGCGTCCGCAGTGAAGCGGGCGCTGTACCGGTCTGTCGTGGTGAAGAGAGAGCTGAGTCGAAAGGCAAAGCTCTCAATTTACCGATCGATCTACGTTCCCACCCTCATCTATGGTCATGAGCTTTGGGTTGTGACCGAAAGAACGAGATCTCGGATACAAGCGGCTGAAATGAGTTTTCTCCGCAGGGTGTCTGGACTCTCCCTTAGAGATAGGGTGAGAAGCTCAGTCATCCGGGAGGGACTCGGAGTAGAGCCGCTGCTTCTCCACATCGAGAGGAGCCAGTTGAGGTGGCTCGGGCATCTGGTTAGGATGCCTCCTGGACGCCTCCCTGGTGAGGTGTTCCGGGCATGTCCCACCGGGAGGAGACCCAGAGGAAGACCCAGGACACGCTGGAGGGACTATGTTTCTCGGCTGGCCTGGGAACGCCTTGGGATTCCCCCGAGGAGCTGCTCCAAGTGGCTGGGGAGAGGGAAGTCTGGGCCTCCCTACTTAGGCTGCTACCCCCGCGACCCGACCCCGGATAAGCGGAAGAAGAATGGATGGATGGATATTGTTGTTGTTGTTGTTGTTGTTGTTGTTGTTGTTGTTGTTGTTGTTGTTGTTACAGTATATATATTTCTTGCACCATAGGCTGACCCTTGTGCTTGTTTTTAGTGACCCCTGCTCTGTAGGTCACCCCAACTAGACTCGGGTCCAGCAGACAGAGTTGTCCCCCTGGTGAGATGGTGAGGAGAGGAAGGGACACCCATCCTCCAAACTGAGAGATTCCTGCCTCCACTCAGAAAGAATCACACCAGCCGAAGCAGGTAACACACACTCTACCATGACGTTGCTCACAAAGGGTTAACAAGCTGCTTCTGCGAGCTGAAATACCCACCCGTCATCCACTCCCCCTGGAATGGAGTGTCCCATGGATTCACATGACATGAGTGTGTGTACGCGTGCGTGTGTGTGTGTGTGCGTCCTTGGCCGTATATATTGAGCCATGTGGAGCCAGACGTGGAGTTTTGTTGGATAGACTTTCTCTTGGCTGCTGCGATTTTGTCTTCCAGTTCACCGTTACTGTGGAGAAGGAGAAGCAGCAGGAATATAAAGCTGCGTTCAGGTCTCGTCAGACTGTGTGACATTCAGGAACCTTACAGAGCGTCCGGCCCCGCACACTAAAATGAGCGATTTTCTGGACGACGGCTCTTTTATGTTCACCTCGGAATCTGTGGGAGAGGGACACCCAGGTGAGCCTTTGGTTGACTTTAACCACCTGTGCAAACAATAAAATCAGACAAAATAACATCACAACTTCTTAGATGGTTGAACTTTTTTCTTTAAAAGTGTCAATCTTATGGTTTAACATCATAAAAAAGATGCATTTGCAGAAGGATTGCCGTAACGAAAGCCGAACCTAATGTTTAAAATAGCTCAAAAGAGTTACTCATCAGCCATGTTTGGAATTTCATTCACTGCACAACATGTGTGTGCAGCTTTCACTTGTGTGAAGCAGGAGGTGGTGTGCTGGTGTAAGGTTTCACTCTGAGGAAAAAAAAGGATCACGGAGTGACGTGCTGGAGCAGGAATCAGTTCATGGAAAGCTGCTTCGACTTCCAGCCCAGGGATAGAAGTTAAACTTGGCTGTGTCCTTTACTCTGCTGCGCTCAGCTAAACCCTGTGCATGTGTTGTAATCTCTTCACAAATACACAATCTGACAAAGTCCCCTGTGCAGAATCGATAATCAGCAAATGCACGTCCATGGTAAAGCATTGGAGATAATGGCATGACTTTGAGCTTGCACAGCTCTAAAGGAAATATAACTCTTTATAAACTGTGCTTCTATCTCAGTTTGTGTTTGATAAAACCAGAATAGTCAAATCCTAACAGTTTATTAAGACATGTTTTAATGCAAATGTTATTTCACATTCAGAGGTGTTTAACCTTGGTGGAAGAAAGGCAGCATGAAAAAAGGCACCTTCTAATTTGATAACGTACCTCAACGTCTGGACTGTTCCCACAGATAGCGGACAGTCTTCTGGTACGTTCAGGTAGAAACCCAAGCTCAAATCAGTTTGAGTAAATATGGAAAAAATTAACATCTGTTACATTTTGTACTGGAACTGTGCGTTCAGCCAGATGTTGGGGTTGTTTCTGATGCAACCTGTTCACAGCGTTGCTCCAGACTGATGACAAAAAGATGGGATGGGGTGGTCTGTGAGCCATTGTACCCCTGCTGCACTCAAACTGCACACAACAAAACACCTTCTGTTTGAAATATTAGTATATAAACACAACGTCTGCACAAAACATAGTCATAAAGTTATTATAAACCCGTTAAGTGGTTCTTCAAGCTACACCTGTGAATAAAACTGGGCTAAAAATCCTCGTATCTCTATAAGTTTATGTTTCACATTTTATTCTGAGGTTAAATCTTTTATTTTTTTAAATTTCTCCACAGATAAAATTTGTGATCAGATCAGTGATGCGGTCCTGGATGCACACCTGAAGCAGGATCCTGATGCTAAAGTGGCCTGTGGTGAGCCATCGGTTTCTGAAAACACAGAAACGGTTCAAACACGTTTATCTTAGTATCATCATCTGCGTCGTGGATCAGTGGGTTTGACTGCAGGGCTCAGATTATTTTCTGAACTTCATGTTTTTATATGTGAGGTGGCAGACGACAAACATGCCATCTGCTGCCAAATGACACGTCTAAGTCTCTCTTAAAGTGTTTTTATTAAAAAGTTATTCATTGTGTTGACAGAGACGGTGTGTAAGACTGGCATGGTGTTGCTCTGTGGTGAAATCACATCTCGAGCCAATGTGGACTATCAGCGGGTTGTGAGGGACACCATTAAATACATCGGCTACGACAACTCCGACAAAGGTGAGAAAACAAAGATGCAAAGCAGAAAACTGAGTTGATACGTCTTCCGCTGTGAGATCATTTATTTTTGCAGGTTTCGACTACAAGACGTGCAACGTGCTGGTGGCTCTGGAGCAGCAGAGTCCGGACATCGCTCAGGGCGTCCATATTGACAGACAGGAGGAGGACATTGGAGCGGGAGACCAGGTGACAATATTGGGACAAGAAAAACGTGTCGCTTGACTTGATGATTCTCGCTGCCACCATGCTGGACAAACTTCAGTTCGGTTGTTGTCAGAGTACTGTATTCCGAATCTTACTTATGTGTCACAACAAAACCGTTAAAAGATGGAACAGAAAGTGAATGATGAATGAACATTTATTGTCATCATCATGCAAACAATGAAATGTTAAACGTGCCATCCAGTCAATGCATATACAAAGTACCGTAGCTTAAAAAATAAAAATCAGTAAATAATACATTATAAAATGCAAAAATCACTAATAAATAAACATTAAAAAATGTCAACAACAAGCACACTAATCCCAGAAAGAATTCCCCAGTATCTTTAATTAGTCATGAAATGAAGAATTATGACAGAAACTGATGCATTTGTGCTCAGTTTGAGTTAGAACATGCTTCAGCTGCTGCTTGGACCAGCTGAGCAGATCTAGTGGCTGAACCCCTCTAAGCATCACAACATAGCTGATAAGTTTCTCAATTTTACTTCTTTAACAAACACTGCAAACATATCTTTAAAGATTTTAGGTTCTATAAATCCATACATGCTGTCAAGAATTCATTTTTGTCTAAACAAACCTACTTGATTAAAGTAATAATATTTTTCCTTTGGATTTAGAAACCCACTTCTCGCTGTTGATTGATGATCAATTCACTTCAGTTTATTTATATAGCGCCGAGTCACAACAGAAGTTATCTCAGGACACTGAATAAAAACATTCATATATATAAAAAAATCAATTAGTAAAGTTATCTATCTAAGGAAGGAAGGAAGGAAGCCAGCAGATTGCGTTGTCTTCATTTTGTCACAGTCTCCCATCCTGAGCTAACATAAAGGCAACAGTGGAAAGAAAAAACTCCCTCATAACAGGAAGAAACCTTTAACAGAACCAAGCTCAGGACAAGTGGTCATCTGCTTCGACCAGCTGGGTTTAGGAATAGGAAGGAGGAACAGATACACAATGGCAGGTCCAGAACGGAGGTGAGCAGGACCCTCTCTAGGAGGAAAGACAACAACAACAAAAAACATGTTAAGATAGAAATAAGTACAAATGCAAACTATTCATGTGTATTCATTTGATGAAATTAGGTCAATGTGTCCTCAAGCAGTCTAAGTCTATAGCAGCATAGGATAAGTGATAGGTCAAGAAACCAAGCCAACCCTAACTAAAGGATTTATCAAAAAGGAAAATCTTAATCCCAGTCTTCAAACTGGACAATGTGTCAGTCTCATGGACAGAAACTGGAACTTGGTTCCACAAGAGAGGAGCCTGATAACTGAAAGATCTTCCTCCCATTCTGCTTTTGGAAACTCTAGGAACCACAAGTAAACCTGTAGTCTGAGAGTGAAGTACTCTGTTAGGAAAAATATGGAATAATAAGATCTCGAATATAAGATGGAGCTAGGTTGTTGAGAGCTTTGTAGGTTAGAAGTAACATTTTGAATTCTGTTCTGGATTTGACAGTCAGTGGAGAGAAGCAAAACCTGGAGAGATATGATCTCTCTCACTAACTCCAGTTAAGACTCGCAGAAGCATTTTGGATCAACTGAAGACATTTTAAAGAAGTTTTTGGACACCCAGATAACAAACCATTGCAATACAGTAGTCCAGTCTAGACGTGACAAATGCATGAAGCAGTTTTTCTGCATCATTTTTAGATAAGATGTTTCTAATTTTAGCGATAATACACAGGTGTAAGAAGGCGGCTCTAGTAATGCTTTTAATGTGGGGGATAAAAGACGTGTCCTGATAGAAAATAACACCAAGATTTTTTACATTAAAGCTGGAGGCCAGATTAATGCCATCCAAGGAGGCCAAAGACTGAAAAATTCATTCCTAAGGTGCTCAGGTCCAAAAACCAAAACCTCAGTTATGTCTGAGTTTAAAAGCAGAAAATTTAGGGTCATCCAGGTTTTTATGTCTTCAAGACATGCTTGTAGTCTGAGTACGGTACCTGTAACTGATTGAGTTCATTGGGTTTCATGGACAAATATTATTGTGTCATCATCAGCATAACAATGTTCAGTTTTCTTGTTTTCCGCCTCGTTCCGACTCCTGCAGGGTCTGATGTTCGGCTATGCCACAGATGAGACGGAGGAGTGCATGCCTCTCACCATCGTCTTAGCCCACAAACTCAACTCGAAGATGGCCGAACTCAGACGCAACGGAACTGTCCCGTGGCTGCGTCCCGACTCTAAAACACAGGTGATGACGTCCGTTCAACATAAACTCACATAAGCAAATGTAAACCATCTTCTTTGATCTGGTTTCCTTTTCTGCGCTCTTAACTAATGAAACAAAAAATGTGTTGATCCAATGGAGCTGGTTGTGTAGATGTGATCGAAATTAAATTACTTTAATGTCAGATGCTGCTCGTTGAGACAAACTAAATCATTCATCTCCAGTTCCTGTAAATCTTATCATCAGTTATCAAGAATTAGTGTCTTGAATTTAAAGCCTTCTCTATTGATGAGTTGCAGATTTGGGAAAGAAATGGCAAATTAAAGTACCGGTACCGGTAATCCTTTTTTCTGTGTAAATATGCACAAAATATTTGAGCTTTTTTTTAAATCATCTAGCTTCCTAAAAGGAAAATTTTTATGACTATGCGGTCTTTTTTGTATCTAACATTTTTTTTTTAATATACTGAGATGAAATAAAAACCTTCGTGTTTTATGAAATATATACAGTATATAATGTATATATACAGTATATAAAATTTTATTTTATTTTTTGGTAAAAGCTACCTGGTTTATACTTAGCATTTGCATGAGATCCAGAACTGTCGCACATTAACTATATTTAGTATATTATGATGTAAAAAATATAATAAAGTCTCTATAGAAGATCACTGGAACAATAATGGTCAGTCAGGTCATCTGGACATTTTTAATTTTTTTTGTGGAAAGACGTTTCACCCTCTATCCAGAGGGCTTCATCAGTCTGAGGAGTCCCAAATAAACTGTTTTCCCCACTTAGAAGTACACTCCTTTAGTGGACCAACCAGTTTGCTGGTGAAGATCAACCATCAACCATCTTATCACCAGCAAACTGGTTGGTCCACTAAAGGAGTGTACTTCTACGTGGGGAAAACAGTTTACTTAGGACTCCTCAGACTGATGAAGCCCTCTGGATAGAGGGCGAAACATCTTTCCACAAAAAAAAACAAAAAAACTGTCCAAATGACCTGACTGACCATTGTTGGATTTTGTACCTGGAAGATTGAGCATGAACTTTGAGATCACAGGAACAACATCTGAAGTTCTGGACTGGATGAATACAAGTAAAAACCAAAACAACCCGTGGAAAACTGGTGATTGTTTCTGTGATCCCAACAAATCCCAACACGTCACAAACTGATGAGTCTGTTTTCCTCAGGTGACGGTACATTATGACCAGAAGGATGGAGCTGTGATTCCCAAAAGGGTTCACACCATCGTCATCTCTGTCCAGCACGACGACGTCGTCACCCTGGAGGAGCAGCAGAGGATCCTGAAGGAGAAGGTACGTCCTTCGCTGAGCTCCGACGTGTTGGTAATGACGAATTCACGTTTTTAACATAATTCTCTCTATCAGGTGATCAACTCTGTGGTTCCTGCTAAATATCTGGACGATAAAACCATCTACCACCTCCAGCCAAGTGGTCGCTTCGTCATTGGAGGACCTCAGGTCAACATCAGACGCACGGCGGTGCTTCATTAAATTAATTCATTTAAAATATAACAACTGTTTTTTGCACTATCAGGGGGATGCGGGTGTCACAGGCAGAAAAATTATCGTAGACACATATGGAGGCTGGGGAGCTCACGGAGGTGGAGCTTTCTCAGGCAAAGACTTCTCGAAGGTGGACCGCTCGGCTGCGTACGCCGCTCGCTGGGTGGCCAAGTCTTTGGTCAAAGCCAAACTGTGCAGGAGAGTTCTGGTCCAGGTGAGGGTGGAGGCTCACTCACCGGACAGTGTCTCAGAGGGGACAACTCAGCAGTGCTGATATCTGCTCGTCTGGATGTCCTACAGGTGTCCTACGCTATCGGAGTGGCCCAGCCTCTGTCCGTTTCCTTGTTCACATACGGTTCGGCCTTGAGAGCAGAGTCAGACCTGCTCAAGATCGTCCACAAGAACTTCGACCTGCGCCCAGGAGTCATCGTCAGGTAGATGCACCGCTCTTTGGTTTATTATAGGCAAACATAAAAAGACATTCCCGGAGGAATAAAGTGTCTAATAGTGTTTTATTACAATATCAAGAAAATAGTATTTATAACACCAAAAATTACTAGATTTTTTAACATATTTTATCAGTTTATTAAAAAATACAGTAGTGGCTTGTTTATTACGAGGGCTATGTTCCAGATCCCCTTCGCAATAAGTGAAAATCCACCAAGTAGGGACATTATATTTATTTTAGTGTTTGTATATATTTTAAGGCTTTAGCAATGCTTCCCACACTCTTGCGATGTTCTAAACTCTTAAACCTACATTGTTTTAACAACATACTTAAATGTAGCTACTAAATTTTACTCACCAGCTTGCGGAACAGCAACGACTCTCGGTTCTGCTCAGGTTCTGTGTGGCCCTTGAGCGCAGAAGCATGTTTTTAAAAAAACAAAGATGCTTTGTCTGTCTCCTCACCCCTCCCTTCCCCAAGGCCATAGACATGTGACAGAACCTCAACTGAGCTGATGATAACAACACCTCTTATCTGGAAGTAGCTGGGGGGGGGGGCCTCTGGACTATGCTACGACTTCCCTTTAAAATTCAATGACTTCACCAGCTATATGTACATGTATCACGTCTATTTATGTTGCTATGCTGTGGTAGGTTTTTTTGATACCTCAAACCGTGCCCTGTCTAGGACACGGTGTGAGAGCTCTTTTTTTATACCGTCTCCATGTTTTTCTTGCCTTTTTTCATCTAAGCAAAATATTATTCTGAATAAGAATAAGAGGGCCGCGCTTATATAGTAGCAGCTTCGTACACTCCGCCCATCTTTCGGACGACTGTGCGTACATGTTCTCTCTGTACCTCGGTGCAATGACAATAAAGTTTATTCTGATTCTGAGAAGTCCTTGTGCGCTGGCTAGCAGCTGGATTCGCTGATGAGTCTGGAGGCCCGGTTCTGCTCCAGTTCAGGTCCGGTTCCCGGTGGGTTCCATGTGGCTCTATAAATCCGCTGGGCGTGAAGTCACTGTACAGTAGTAAGCACCAAACTTTTTCCGATCAGATCAAAACTTTCCCTCTACGTATTTCAGCAGAAGACAACGGGGCTTCTGGGCAGGGCACTGTTGGCTTCTGGGAAATGTAGTCCTTATGAGCGGGGATACAGCGTAAGCTTACTGAGAGAAAACTACAAAATGGCTGCACCTGTCTGAAAATTTTTACCTTTTACTGTACAGTATCTTGCATTGTCCGAATCCCATGAGTAATATTAAAGTTAACAATCATGTCGTGAATTTTTTTTTCCCTCGTGTTCAATCACAATTTGAAAAACTGTGAAAAAGCGAGTCCATGTAAGTTGAACAACTAAGTAGCGAGGGAATACGGTACATGTTTAATTCTTTATATGAACTCCATTTTTTCATTCAACCTTTATTTATACAGGTTAATCCCACTGAGCCTTGGGACTGATTTACAAGAGAGACCCGATTTTAACAAAGAGTGATGACAACAGTAGACAATCATAAAGGATGCGTACAAATTTAGATTATTTTTTTTTTTTTTTACATGTGAAAATAAAATGGTATTTAAAGGAAAATATAACAAAAAACAGCTAGGTTGTAAGGTGGTGTAGAAAACTAAAAACTAGAATCGGAATCAATAAACCGCGGCCAGCTGCATCCACTCCGACCCGCTGTCTGACCATCTGGTAGGAGGGACAAGCTGACAGCGACTGACCGAAATCAGAGTGCCCCAGATTGAACAATAAAAACACAGCTGAAGCCACGGAGCTCAAATGTTCACCGAGAAGTTGCTAAACTTCATCATAATTAATGACCAACAGCTGTCAGCTGTATAAAATGAAGGATTTCACAGCTTGATACTTGCAGCCAACAGTAAACAATCATAAGTACAGTATATTAATATTAGCAGGTCGCTTTCGTAAATGAGCCCATGAGGTTCAAAAGATTTACCTGACTAAATAAAGGTTGAATGAAAATTAAAGGTTCAGTATGTAATTTCTGGAACACGCTGGAACTTAGGAAAATTTTGAACAGAGACACGTTTCTGGTCCCTCCCCCTCAGAGCCATATATGGCTCTGTTACCCCTTGCTCTGCTGAAATTCAAATTCAAGCTCTGTTTTTATTGGCTGATTCAAATTCAAGCTCTGTTTTTATTGGCTGGTTACAAACTCTGTTTTTATTGGCTGGTTAACGGCGGGTCACTGTGGCTTTTTAGAAATGCTTTTAGAGAAGCAAGGGGACAATAGTTTTTTTCAGAGATTACTTGTCTAAAATCAGTATGTCAGGAGGTAGTGACAGAGTGAAGAAATATGTTAAAAATATATTGTTAGAAAAGTTACATACAGCTCCTTTAATTAAAAATCACAAGAAAGCTGTATGCCTAATTATTCAACCTTTATTTAGGCAGGTAGCTCGCAAAGTCACTGCAGCTTGCACAAGCGGCTTCATTATTTATCAGCCTATTTTGTTTTTAAAAACAATTTAATTTTTTGCTGTTTGCCTGTTGAAAAATGTTTTCACTTGAAATTACTGACAGATCCATAAGAAAATTTTGCTTTATTCATTTAATCCTTAAAATAAATAATAGACAGTCTGTTAGGTCTTGGTTCAATAGGCTATGTGCAATCATTTCAATATGTTTTAATAAACATTGAACCAGTCCGGCCTTTGGCTTGTAGCAAATTTGGTTTTTTGGCCCTTGGTGTATTTGACTTTGACACCCCTGTTCTAAACTCTTAAACCTACATCGTTTTAACAACATACTTATATGTAGCTACTAAATTTTACTCACCAGCTGGCTGAACAGCAACAACTCTCGGTTCTGCTCAGGTTCTGTGCGGCCCTTGAGAGCAGAAGCACATTTTGGGGGTTGGGGGGTGGACCTTAGGGTGGCCAGCGCGGGACCGGTGGTCTGATTGACCAGTCCAATAAAGCGATAAAGAAGTTCTGGTGTGCTCCAGAGAGTAGCCGGACCTACAGTGGCACCTACACACTCAGACAAAACATGCCTCCTGGCATGTTTTAAAAAAACAAAGATGCTTTGTCTTTCTCCTCACCCCTCCCTTCCCTAAGGACGTGGACATGTGACAGAACCTCAACCAAGCTGATGATAA
>JBBPBX010007587.1:27232-38020 GCA_038048925.1 Garcialebias charrua | reverse complement strand
GCTACGACTTCGCTTTAAAATTCAATGACTTCACCAGCTATATGTACATGTATCATGTCTATTTATGTTGCTATGCTGTGGTAGGTTTTTTTGACACCTCAAACCGTGCCCTGTCTAGGACACGGTGTGAGAGCTCTTTTTTTATACCGTCTCCATGTTTTTCTTGCCTTTTTTCATCTAAGCAAAATATTATTCTGAATAAGAATAAGAGGGCCGCGCTTATATAGTAGCAGCTTCGTACACTCCGCCCATCTTTCGGACGACTGTGCGTACATGTTCTCTCTGTACCTCGGTGCAATGACAATAAAGTTTATTCTGATTCTGAGAAGTCCTTGTGCGCTGGCTAGCAGCTGGATTCGCTGATGAGTCTGGAGGCCCGGTTCTGCTCCAGTTCAGGTCCGGTTCCCGGTGGGTTCCATGTGGCTCTATAAATCCGCTGGGCGTGAAGTCACTGTACAGTAGTAAGCACCAAACTTTTTCCGATCAGATCAAAACTTTCCCTCTACGTATTTCAGCAGATGACAACGGGGCTTCTGGGCAGGGCACTGTTGGCTTCTGGGAAATGTAGTCCTTATGAGCGGGGATACAGCGTAAGCTTACTGAGAGAAAACTACAAAACGGCTGCACCTGTCTGAAAAATTTTACACTTTACTGTACAGTATCTTGCACTGTCCCAATCACATGAGTAATATTAAAGTTAACAATCATGCATCGTGAATTTTCTTTCTTCCTCGTGTTCAATCACAATTTGAGAAACCGTGAAAGAGCGAGTCCATGTAAGTTGAACTACTAAGTAGCGAGGGAATACGGTACATGTTTAATTCTTTATATGAACTCCATTTTTTCATTCAACCTTTATTTATACAGGTTAATCCCACTGAGCCTTGGGACTGATTTACAAGAGAGACCCGATTTTAACAAAGAGTGATGACAACAGTAGACAATCATAAAGGATGCGTACAAATTTAGATTTTTTTTTTTTTTTTTACATGTGAAAATAAATTGGTATTTAAAGGAAAATATAACAAAAAACAGCTAGGTTGTAAGGTGGTGTAGAAAACTAAAAACTAGAATCGGAATCAGAATGAGCTTTACTATCATTGTACTGAAATACAGTGAACTGATGTTCTTACAGTCGTCTGAAAGATGGGCGGAGTGCACGTTGCTTCTACTGGAGTGTGGCCTCTTATCCTTTATCAGAATACCTTTTTAGATAGAAAAAGGGGACAAGGAGAGGATATTGGCATTACGAAAAAGATCTCTTCACACCTTGTCCTATCAGGACATGATTTAAGACATCAAAAAACTCTACCAGCAAGCACATTTATAACCACATTACATACTGTATGCAATTGATGACAAGATGATATTTGTCCATGAAGCACTTCCAGATAGCACCATAGTTCTGATAAGATGTTGGTGTTGGGGGTGGTTACGATAGACAGAGCCTTCTTAGTTTACACATATCCCAGGATAAATTTGATAAGTCGGCCTGCTTCAAGGCCAAACGGGGAGGTCCGATTCAGATAAGCCACAGTTGTTGATTTTTTTTTTTCAGGCAGACTGTTATTCCTCGTCAGCCTTGAGTTCTGCTGGTACTTTCGATCCAAAATAGCCAGANTTATCAGCCTTGAGTTTTGCTGGTACTTTCAAAATCCAGAATGGCTAGATTAGTGGGTATTCCACTGGTCCATGCTTACAAGCCTCCTCCAAGTTCATTTCCAACATGTTGGCGAGTCCCAGTAGCCGCAGGTGGCCTGCAATTCTCACAAATCACTTTCATCTTAGGTTTAGCTCGTAAGTCAGCTGATTTTGAGTACTCGAAGCACGAGCCAAACCTTCACAAGGCAGGCAGCCTGACGGTGGTCAAATTAGCTGCAGCCGTCTTCTTTGTGTGTTGACAGACCAGGAACCAGCCGATTCCAAAAACAGGGTATCCGCGGGGTTGTAAAAGGTATTAAAAGGTAGTAAATGAAATTAACACAAATTAAGGCCATTAAAAAGTATTAAAAAGTAATAAACGTCATCTGACGAGGTATTAAATTTTTTTAAACCTACACAACTATATTTTTCTTGTTCTGTCGTCTAAAAAAGGTCTGTGAATTTATTTATCTTTTCTAATTTTATGTTCCAAGTAGGACCTTAGCTAAAACAAAGACGTCATATCGTCAGTCAGTGTGCGCGCGCACCTACAGCTGGTATCATGTCTGTAAAAAGAAACAGGAAAGGATCACGGCTTTATCCTCCGACATTTAACAAGAAATGTACCTAAACAATTGTTTGTTAGCTCGAAATTATAGCAAAAGGGGTGTCTCAGTCTAACGTTTTCTTAATAAATGTACTTTAATGGTTAAATCGGCTTTATTTTTTTTTAAAAGTGTCGCTGCCTCAGTGCCTGTGTCCTCCGTGATCGCTCAGCAGTGAGAAACAAGAAAAAGGAGCGCGGCTCGTTTCGCCGACATTTAACAAGATTAGGATTAGGAACAACAACTTGACAGGTACAGAGGCTGAACAACTTCGGATGAAAATATCAGCTACCCTCTCCAGTGCCAAACTGCCTCCCTCAAATCTCACACCACAGGAAAGGAGAGCCATAACATCACTCAGCCAAGACCAAAATCTCCTGTTCGACTCTCACCATCCACTGGAGCACAAACTTTCTGTCATCAGAACTTTACAGCATCGGGCAGAACACATCCCCACAAGGACAGAAGGGAAGGAAAAGGAACAGAAACACATCAAAAAATCTCTGCAATCGTGTGGATATCCCAACTGGGCGTTTGTCAAGTCAGCAAGGAAATCTGTTAAACACAATAATGAACAGAAAAAGTCTAACAGACGGAAAAACATTGTCATTCCTTATGTTGCTGGAGTCTCAGAGAATTTCAGAAGGATTTTTAACAAACACAACATCCCAGTACACTTCAAACCCAGCCGGACTCTCAGACAGAGGCTGGTGCATCCGAAGGACAGAACCCCCACACACAAACAGAGTGGGGTGGTTTATGCAGTCCAGTGCAGCGAAGTCTGCTCAGACCGTTACATCGGAGAAACGAAACAACCTATCCACAAAAGAATGTCTCAACATAGGAGAGCAACCTCCTCTGGACAAAACTCTGCAGTTCACCTCCACCTCACGGACAAGGGACACTCCTTTGAGGACCAGAATGTTCAAATTTTGGACCGAGAACACAGATGGTTTGAGAGGGGGGTAAAGGAAGCTGTGTATGTTAAGAGAGAAAAACCTTCTCTTAACAGAGGAGGAGGTCTGAGATTTCAACTGTCTAAGACCTATAACTCAGTTTTGGATTTGATTCCGAAACGTTTTACACCGGATGGGAGCAGGGATGCCTTGTCTGTAAATTAGACTAACAAAGTTCTCTGAGTAGCCTCTGTTGTTGTTTGGGAGGTGTTGTTTGTCAATTTACATACAGTTTTGTGTCTTCTAACAGAGACCTCAAGGGAACCTCCTACTGTTAGGTGTGATCTTTCAATTTACATGTATGTGTTACAAACCCCCTTTTGTTAAGCTGGGATGTGTCGTTTTGTCAATTTAAATAGAATGGGCATGTTAGTTAATTTGTGGTGTTATTTCAGTTTCCAATTTCATATGTTGGTGCGTGACTTGTAAGCCTGTATAAAACTTCTCGTTCTCACAGCTTCCATTCAGAATTGAAAAAGACTTCTGGACAGAAGTCGAAACGTTTTCTGCAACAAATAAAGTCCAGTTGATCCTGTATTGAACGCCTTTTTTGATTTCATCATGTCCTGGACGACTGAGAATCTTCACCAGCATACCTAAACAATTCTTTGTTAGCTCGAAATTATAGCAGAGGTGTTTTTCTGTCTGTCTTAATAAATGAACTTTAATGGTCAAATTAGCTGCATTTCGCCACCGTGGTGCAGCTTGCTGCTGGGTTGAAGGTTCAAGCAGAGAGGTGGGGAGTGTATGGCAGGCCGATTGAGTCATTAATAGCTAGTGAAGATTCTCAGTCATCCAGGACATGGTGAATTCTAAAAAGTGCAATAAAAAAACAATAAAGTATAGTATAATAGTATAATAAATAAAGTCCAGTTGTTTTTGTCTTGAACTTTTTTAAATTTGTCATTATAGGCACGTTTTCCTATTACATGATACAACAGCATGCCATACTATTACTACAATAGATATCATGAACTGTTTTTTTTTTTTTTTCAGTCAGAATGAATGAAACGGTCATATTTCAGTGTTATGGTTTATAAATATGGGGAAAAAAATCTATAAATATGTCACTTCGTCCTATAAGTTGCAAGGCATGTAAATTATGCAAAAAACTGCAACTTACAGGATGAAAAATACAGTAGTTATTATTTTTCTACCTCTCTTTTTGAATTATGCATGTGTTCAGTGTTGAATTATTTTAACTAAACTGTTCTGTTTTCAAGTTTACAGTTTTTGTTTGCCATTAGAGATATGTTATGTGTGGGAACAATTAAACTTTTTCTCTTGGGTTAGATTTAAATAACAAGTAGGTCAGTGCTTTTATTGAGGCAAGAAGCAAATTGATGTATCCAGTAATTGTTATAAAACTACATTTACTACCAAAGTTTAGGAAGAAAATGACAGTAATCTATCACTTTACAATTAGTTGCTCTAAACTGAAGTACAACAGGTTGCCGCTACGGTTACAGCTCGGTGCCGTGATGGTATTAAAAAATATTTTGATGGTATTAAAAAGGTATTAAAAGGTATTAAATTCAACTCTGGAATTTATGCATATACCCTGAAAAAGCAGGAAACCTGTTATCATTAATCCAATCATATATGTCTTTGGCATCCTCCTGAGATGAAACAGCTCAGCAGATCCATGACAGTAGTTTTCGTTTCGGAAGATATGTAAAATAGGAGCTTCGATACACCGACAGAGGGCAAAAAAAGCAGGAGGAGAACAGGAGAGGGAAGACTATGCTTCCACCTCGCATGGGAGCGAGTGAGTGGAAAAGAAAAAAAACATGTCTGCATAGGGTTTTTTCCAGGAACTTAACATTTTGACTGATGTTGCTTTTTCCCTGTATCATCTGTAGAGATTTGGACCTGAAGAGGCCCATCTACCAGCAGACTGCCGCCTACGGTCACTTTGGACGGGCAGAGTTTTCTTGGGAGGTTCCCAAAAAGCTTGTCTTCTAAGAACTTTGCCTGCCTGTCCAGACCCACCGACCTGCAGGGCGAAGACGCTCCATCACGATCTGTAGCTGCCAGCCTCATCACACGACGAGACGTCTTTAACCCATTCAGACTGAAGGCTCCATAAAGAAAACTACCAAAATCAGAAGGAAGGTCATGTAGAAACATTTAGAGAAGCAGGGGTGGGCACCAGCCCGCTAAAGCGCAAATCCGCTAATTGCGGACCTAAACAATGTGTTTGCGATTTAGCGGATTTACTAATTTTTATAATTCATAAGCGGATTTGCACTTTTTCTATTTGAAATGCAGTACCGCTAATAACTAATTATCTATCAGTATTCATTGTCTTGAACAGTGGAACTTTAACTGTTATGAATCACAATGCACGGGATGCATTCTACAGCTCCCCTCCCAACTAACAGCAATCATTGAGAGAAGGTATATGTCCATTCTTCCTGTTGCTTTCAGTCATGGTTCTGATTTTACAGACATTTCCCACAATGCTGCACAATGCTTACGTAGCAGGAAGACAATGGTTAATGTTTCCTGTACTCCGTGCTTTGCTTTCGTCATAATAATAATAATGAATTCAATTTATAATGCACTTTTCATTAATAAAAATCTCAAAGTACTACAAAGTGTAACAAAGGAAAGATCAAAATAAAACAAGTGATAAAATCAAATAAAATCAATAATAATATCGACTAAGATCAAAGATAAAATCATGTGGATGCAGATTAGGCTTGCTTAAAAAATAAATAAAATAAAGCAAGTGATAAAATCAAGTAAAATCAATAATGATATCAGCTAAGATCAAAGATAAAATCATGTGGAGGCAGAATAGGCTTGCTTAAAAAGAAAAGTCTTTATGCTGCTTTTAAATGTCATGTGCCCATAATGCATTGCAGCGCTTCAGTTTTCCAGTAAACAGTTTAAAAATTACTTTATCGATGCATTTTTAATGAAAAATCTACAATAAACAAAAGAAAAAGACAAAGAAGCAGCCGAAATAGCAATCCTCAACACATTCAACAACTTTTTAAGTTTTAGACCATGAGCGAAAGGTCTATTTTAGGAAATGACATCCCCAGCGATTCGCGGTTATAGGTAGGATGAAGGTGTATAACAGTTATTGCACCCCTAGTTGGCAGTGTATTGCATAACTTATTGCTGGCTACCAAGTATTGAACTTAACTTGCGCTTTACAATTAGGTTCCGCTAGTTTTCCCAAGACAAGCGCTTTTGCAATTGCGGACCTAAATAACTTAATAAGCGCTTTAGAAATTGCGGAACTAATTTTTGGACTAGCGCTGCCCACCACTGTAGAGAAGTTTAACGTTTGACTTATACGACCCCATCAGTGTTTGAGAAAATAAAATAGTCTTAAAAGGGAGGATGCAATGTTTAATGCATTTGTTGCAGCAGGTCTGGATGGATTAATGAAGTTAAAGCTGAATGGACTTTGGTTTGTATAATAGGTGGGGTTTACCGGGTAGGTTTGTGAATGGGTGGGTGGGAGTTTTTTATTTCCCAGAAAACAAACCATTCAGTTTCTGGTGCTTCAAATGTTTGTGTAGTCCAAAGTCAAAGATCATATCTGATAAAGGGCCTCCACAGCAAATAAGTACTTCTGTACCACTACATACAACTAGAGGCTGAGTTTTACCTCACAGTTATTACGTTGTGTTTTCTGGCCAGTATGATGAAATGACCTCAGCGTTTTAGATTTGCCCGGTGCTTCCATCAGCGAGCACTGATGTTAATGTCACTAATGTGATTACAGCTCAAACCAAAGATTTTGAAGAACATATTGAATGTTTTTTTGTGTTGAAAGCGAAACGCCTTTTTCTGTTATGTATGCTGCAGAAGGCCGTCATGACAGCAAACGAGAGCGGGTTACTAAAACCCAAAGGGAGTCGACGTAAAGTTCACGCCGTTGTATCCCCTCGTTAACACTGGACGCATTAGTCATTTATCCTCAGGTTTTAATGGATCACAAGAAAGTATTACTTTTAATTTGCTCTTTTTGAAGTCCATAATTTGAGCAAATGATTAGAAGTCATAAACTTGACTTTAGTGATTGGTCTGGAAGGAACGAAGCATTCAGTGGTCCACCAAAATGCCTTAAATATATTATGAGCCTAACCTGATCTGTTGTGTTGCAGACTTACATTTCCTTTCATTTTATACCGAATCTGAAAGTTCAAGCTTATTAAAATGTCTGAAGTCTTAACTCGTTGCAACCCTCCATTGTAGATTTGACAATTCTGAATTTCAACTACAAAACATTTAGAAACTGTAATTAAACGCCTCTGAAGTCTTAACGTTAGGTCTTTATGTCTACAGAGACTTAGTGTGCAGCCAGTATTATGTTCAACGTGTTTTCTGTGTCGCCCTTTGATAATTTTATTGTCAGAGAGGTGGGACGATGTAAATAATGAAACAATAAATGGTCTACAAAAGTAAAGCACTGTCTGACTCTTTCTATAGCATATTATGTTTTTGTTCTATTCTGAATCAATTAAACCAAAAGTTTCCCTCTTAAAAATGCTTTATTGTTGTATGTTTTTGTAAAACCTTATAATAATTTCTAATTAGTCATATAGAGATGGATGTTAAGTTTAAACTGTGTACTGTATATCTACTATTTTAATGTGTAGATTATTACAGATTACAATGGGATTAACCTGCCTAAAAAAGGTTGAATGAAAAATATTCAAAGCTGGTCAGTTAATTGACTTTTTTAATTTTTGTTTGCTATCACCACAGACATGTGGAGGCTAATGATTTTGGCGTGTGTCTGTTAGCAAAATTTCTCATGAAGTTAGATTTTACAGAAACTCTCTTAAAGAAATCATTGAATCTACAATTGATCATTGGAGTCAACCCTATTTAAGATAACCACCACAGCCAATTAACCCTAGTAAACAAACAAAAAAAGGATATGTTAAATTTGAATGAAATTGAGCTAAAAGTTGGTGTGATTGTAACAGTTGTTCACCACACATACTTTGAGTGTGACATTTTGTGATGTTATTTTTAAGGTTTGACCGAACAGGTATGCATTAGTCATTTCTCAACAAGAGTTCAAGTGCAAGTATACTGTATATGTGTGGTCATTCACGTCACGTGGTACATGAGGTGGAAAGAAATTCCACGGCAGAGCCTTCTATGTTCAGGGGGGTGGTGCGTTTGCTATTTCTTAAATCCACACTCATCTCAATCTTCATATGGATGTGGAGCTTGTTCTTCCTGCACCAGCTATCCAGGTGTTCCACCTCCTGCCTGTAGCTGGACTTATCGTTGCTTATGTTGCATCCAACCACCATTGTATCATCTGCAAACTTTACAATATGACAGCCTGGATGGGTAGGTGCACAATCATTTGTGAGCAGTGAACAGGAGGGGGCTCAACACACAGCCCTGAGGAGTCAGTGCAGAGGGTTATGATGGAGGAGAACAAGTTGTGGATCCTCAGACTGCGGTCTGTTGGTTAAGAAATCCATAGTTAGCTAAAATTCTTGAACAGGAGGCGGGTGATGTGAATTCCTTCATAGAATCCCAGACCTTTTGTTTTTCATAGATTCACTGGTAAAAATGTAAATAATTTAAATAAAAATCGCTGTTTTAAGATGGAATAACCAATTTGTGTACAAAAGAGTGAGTTTGCCTGTTAGATTCTTTAAGTTTTATTTATTGAACATTAGAACGTGTACAGTTTGCATACAATCATACGACTTTGCATCAAAACAATTTACAACCTACACCTGTTTGGTTATCAGTACAATACATAAGGCACAGGCAGCATTTTACATTAAAACAAAACAAACGTAAGAACTGTACCAAAAGAAGAGCTTTCTGATTGATTTACAGCTGCTGGTTAGTTAATCAAAATGCTCTCAGATATGATTTCATGAAGCTAAGGTTTTGAAGATACTTCACCATGTTTGCATGAGCAGCACAAGTAGTTTCATAAGCTACGATTACAGCCTTTTTTTTAAATCTATTACATCATAACTAAAATGAACCCTACAAATGAATAACCGGTTGCATCTATCTTCTATAAAAAGAAAACTAACAGATGACTTCTTACTGGTTTAAATCAAAAGTACGCAGCTGGTGTTGAACAACTTTCCTGAGTGCAAAGATGCAAAAGACCCATAAACAAGAGAACAAGAACAGAAAGTAAAGACACCGACGTGAAAGAATACAGGACTCCAACTAGCATTTTATACCAAAACATATAAAACTTTAGCAAACACTGAGAAATGACAAAAAGTTTCTTGTCGAAGCAGCAGTAAAAGCACCATCACATGGCTTGACATTCTGAATGAACTGACCTTTTAAAAATAACACATCCTGTGAAAGTAGTGTACGGTGGAATGGTTCAAACGACTGAAGCCAGAAGGAACAAACAGGAGCTCAAGATGTTATTTTGAAAGAAAAAACACAATGCGTTTAGACAAAAGGCTGAACAACTGGGACAGTGAGTGCAAAAGATGTGCAACTTTTTCATCCTGTGAACTGAAGCTACAGATGCATGCAGAGAGGCTGTTGGACCAGCAGGGGGCAGCAAGGATCAGTGTTTCTGCCTCTTAAACAGCTGCACAAACTTCAGCTGTTGACAACATCCAGCTTCATGACATGGCAAAGCTGAAGGAACAAATTGTGTAACCATGTTCTAAAAGTTCTCATGCACCTAAAATCATGGCACTAAAAGAAACACGTGGCCTGCTGTGGTTTGAGGGAGCGGTGACACCAGCAGCTTTTTCTTTTAACAGCATTTTTCTCCTTTTTTTTTAGTATTCCCAGTGTCATATGATCTTACAACTTATCTTATTGCTCCAAAATACTAAGTTATAAAACCAACAAGGTGAAAACGATGATAATATGAAAGCCTTTTTGTGCTTTAGGCGCAGATAAACCAGAACTTGGCATGTAAACGTTACAATGACAGCTCGATGCGCAGAACACGTGGTGCTGTTCGGCGCTTTCAAACGAAAGCAGCAGGTAAACCAAGACGCACATTCTCCTCGTAAAAAGGGAAAAAAGAAGATGCAGCTCTCCACTGTCTGAACCACAAAACACTAACTGTCTCGTCTCTACACTCAATAAAGTCGGCGTTCTGGCTTGACTTAGCCTGTTTGGCTTCTTTTACCGCTACACACAGGAAGTTAAATCCAATATTACTTCAGGTTCAACATCATTTCTTATTCCAAGCAGGAAAAACACTTTTTCAGCATCAGATCTTACATTTAAACCTATAAAGGCACCACGTGTATACTCTGTATACTGTAAGAAATAAATACGACACAAGATTATCACACATTCAGAGGGTTGTGGGTACCCAGGAAACTTTAGGAAACACGTGCTCTGAAGCTGCATAAAGGCTGGTTGTGAACACAAACACACCCAGTAGAGCACCAAGGAAACATTTTTATCTTCACTTCCACAAGAAAGTATTACATTTGGCCTTGGTCGTTCTGCTCCTGAGAAACACATTCTGGGTTTTAGCTTCGTGGTCCCCTTATCTTTGGCTTGAATGCAGATAAGATGCAGAGGACACAATAGTCAAAGTAGCTGGGATGCTATGAATAACTCAACATCATATTGCTTATTGAGGC
>JBBPBX010007586.1:30093-64787 GCA_038048925.1 Garcialebias charrua | reverse complement strand
ATCTTTCTCTTTTTTGCCTTCACCTCGCTGAAACACCTGAACATCGCGGGACTTCTCTGTTGTCGCGTCGCTTGATTGAGGTGAGCTTGCTCCCTACACTGAGCGTACAGAGAAAATTTTCTTACGTACTACTGGGCTGGCGAAAGCTAGTCCAGCATTTTTCTACTTACCCAAAGTTTTTCTTCTCTTCTGCAGCTTCGCTCGACGACGCTAACTGTGTCACAACCTTCTGCTAATCTCTAGCAGTCTACTAGCGAAAGCAAGACGACGGAGAAGACGGCTTCGAACAAAAGGAAACTAGGACCAATTTCTACTCTTCTTGTCTCCGGACATGGCTCCCAAGAAAGGAAAGCGGAGGACAAAGAAAAAGAAAACCAGGACGATGAGTCCTCGCTCGCGCCCATGCCCCAGCGGATGCGGCTACTCCCTCTCGGCGACGGACACCCACGAGGCCTGTCCTGTCTGCCTAGGGATCCTGCACGCGAGGAAAGCGCTGGAATCCCCCGACTCCTGCCCCCACTGTCGTCGAATGACGGCCACAGTGAGGAAACGCCGCACGGACACGTTGGACCAAATCTATGGCAAGGGCCACGGCGATGAAGGTCGCACGTCACACTAACCTGCCTGCTCCAGAACCGGAGCCTGAAAACGTGGACCTGGAGTGCAGTGGTCTGGTCAGGGAGGACAACGCGTCGGACTCCTCACTTGCCGTCGAGGACTCGACTCCAAAAATGTCCGACATAGACGCCGAATACGGTGACAAGGGAGAAACTGTTCATTCCTCCCATAACCTGGCGTAGAACCTTCCGGAACCGGACTTGTCGGTACCTGCCCTGTTCGACCTGTGCCATAGGGCCGTTAATGCCCTGCAGGTCACATGGCCAGACCCCACGTCTCGCCAACAGGCTACGAGGCTGGCGGGAAACTATTTCTACGCGAAGCAACCAACAACGTCACAGAAAATGCCAATATTTCCGGACTTTCTAATGGAACTCAAATGCTCCTAGGCGGAACCCAGGGCTCCCATTATGCTACCATTGTCCCAACTCTTGGATGTCGCGGGAATGGAGGCTCTGGGTCTTGCCAGCGCACCCCTGATAGAGGAGTCTCTGGCAGCTCACCTGGCCCCCACAGCCACGGGGATGAAACCAGCGTTACCCAGCACAGCCTGTTTTGGAGAAACAACTCGAGAAGTGCTACAAGGCCCAAGGCCTTGCGGCTCACGCAATGTATACGTCGAGCATGGTACAGGCCTACCTGGCGGAAAAACTACAGGATATTCAGGCAACAAAAGAAGAACAAGCCACAACCGAGGCCATAGAGGAGGCCCGCCGTGCCTCTGACCTCGTGCTCAGCATGATGGGGACAGTAGCTATTTCCTAGGGCAAAGCAATGGCAGAAATAGTTGTCGCCCAGCGCCATCTTTGGCTAACACTGTCGGACCTCCCGGAGAACCAGAGTTCCACTTTCCTACAGCACCCGATTGAGTCGACGGGACTCTTCGGAAGAGCCCTGGAACGTGTCCAGACAAGGCTGGAACAAAGACGCAAACAAGCAGATGCCCTCCGCGAGGGTTTGCCAAGGAAAAAATTCACCCCACCAAAGGAAAACATGCGTGGTCTCCCACGAAAGAGACCCGCTGGGGACTGTGAAGCTTCTCAGTACCGTCCGAGTGCTGCTTCGACCTCTTCCTACGGAAACCAGTTCCAGACCTGATGAACCAGGATGAACTGATAATTTTACAGGTTCGCCCACCCACGAGGTACGGGAGCCTAACTTTCTGATCCCAGTCTCTGCTCATAAATAACCACAAGGAGCTGGTGACATGTGTGCGCGTACCAAATATGACTCGCCTATTGTATATGTAAACAAAACAGATACTGTTTCAGACATGTACAAAAATAAAAGTGCCAAAGCACAGACTACCCTGGTTCTTGACTTGAGTCCCATTTGTATAAAACCCAGACCTCACGGTCAAACTATGAACCATAGCAAGATACACGAGATCCGCCAGAGATGGCCTGATCTCGCGATATCTTCTGTTGGGCCGATCAACCTGCTCGAAAAGGCACGAGAGGGGTCAAAGGTCACTCCTTTAGCGCCAAAACACAAGGAGCACCAATTCAACATGCCATCCAGGCTCAGCGCGCATGCGCAGGCCTGAAAGGCGTGTCTATCAAATGATTGAGTCATGACAACAATACGCCACTGGCTCAAGTTGCAGTTCTCAAAGAGACCGCCCCATTTCTCAGGGGTGTTGCAATCTAAAATCAACCCTGCACGCGCACACGTACTGAGGGAGGAAGTGTCAACGATGTTGCAAAAGGGAGTGATTAGTTTGGTCTCAGGACGCAAACTACGCTCTGGCCACTACAGCAAGTACTTCCTAGTGCCCAAAAAGGACTGTTCCTTGAGACCGATTCTGGATCTCAGGACTCTCAATAAAAGAATTAAAACTTTCACGTTCAAGATGCTTACACTGCGGCAAGTTTTCCAGTCTGTGAGACCAGGAGACTACGCATGTACAGTGGATTTAAAAGATGCCTATTTCCATATAGGCGTGTGGAGGAGACACAGAAAGTTCCTCCGCTTTGAATTCGAAGGAAACGCTTATGAATTCAAAGCCTTACCCTTCGGTTTAAAGACTGCTCTGTGTACATTTACTAAATGTCTGGATACAGCCCTGACCCCTCTTAGGAATCAAGGACTCAGGGTCTTGAATTACCTGGACGACCTGCTAATTCTGGCTGGAAGCAGAAGGCAGGCGCTGTCACACTCCCTTAAGGTGATCTCTCACCTGGAGTCTCTCGGTTTTGTCATAAACCTACAGAAAAGCGATCTGACTCCGTCACGGGTTACCGTATTTCTGGGTGTACAGATTGACACTGTCCAATACAGAGCATGGCTCTCGAAGGAAAGAGTTTCCTCCATTCGCCATTGCCTGGGAAAATTTAAACTGGACCAACGGGTCCCTGTGAAAATGTGCCAACGCCTGTTAGGCCTCTTGGCGGCAGTCATTCCTTGTGTGCCACGTGCATTATTGAAAATGCGGGCCATACAGGTATGGTTTAACTAACAAATACAACCCGCTCCGCCTAAACAAGCAAAAACGGTTAAAATAGACCCAGAGTGTCTAAAGGCCCAGGAACCTTGGAGAGATCTGTCCATTTTCACGTTTTCTCATTGGGAAGGGTGTCGTCCCATGTAGTCATCACGACGGATGCCTCAATAACCGGATGGGGAGCGATCTGCAGAAACCAGAATGCCCACGGCCTTTGGAACGACCAAGAATCCAAATTACATATTAACTTCCTGGAATTGCTGGCCGTATTCCTGTCATTGAAATACTTCTTCAGTAAAGGTCTGGTTGCCGGGCATCATATCCTGGTAAAATCAGATAACAGGACCACGGTGTCCTTCATCAACAGAGAGGGAGGGACGAGGTCCCGGGCCCTCCTCGATCTGACACGGAGGATGCTCACGTGGTGTGCTCCAAGAATTCTGTCACTTAGGGCAACTCATGTCCCTGGTGATCTGAATTATGGAGCAGATGCCCTTTCAAGAGGGCCTCTTTTGGCATCGGAATGGAGCCTGAACCCACGGATCGTGAAACAGGTATGTTCACGTTTCGGTAGAGCCTCTATGGACCTGTTCGCTTGCAGAGCTAGCTCACACTGTGACCTCTATTTCTCCCTGAAGGAGACAGATGCTCCATTGGGGATAGATGCTCTGGCACATGATTGGCCAGCAGGGGTGCTCTACTACGCCTTTCCACCTGTCCCTATGATCGGGGCAACATTGGAACGGGTAAGACGGGGAGCCCTCTCCTTGCTCCTCATAGCTCCCAGATGGCCACAGAAACCATGGTTCCCGGAGTTGATCTCAATGTTGTCAGGGACACCATGGCAATTGCCTCCTCATAGGGACCTACTGACTCAGGCACGTGGACAAATTCTACACCCACGTCCAGGGTTGTGGCAACTTTCAGCCTGGCCTCTGAAAGGTGCTGGCTGAAAGCCTAAGGCTTTGGTTGCTTTGTCCCGACACAAGCAGCAATAACATTCACAAGGTTATCGCTTGATGTTTATGTTTTTTGCCTGGGAGATGTATAATGGAAGGGTTTCCCTTCTCCTTGACTGATCTCCAACATCAGGATTAGGGTTGGGCATCATTTGAATTTGAGCGATTCCGATTCCGATTCTTTGTTTCTATTCCAATTCTTTTCAGTTCTCGATTCCGATTCTTTTTGTAGGTGGGGGTTACAAAAAAGACATGTCAATTCAATTCAGTTCAGTTTATTTATACTGTATAGCTCCAAGTCACAACAGAAGTTGTCTCAGGGCACTGAACAGAAACAATCAAATATAAAAATAATAAGTTAACAGAAACTTTAAAATAAAAATAATAAGTTAACAGAAACTTTAATATAAAAATAATAAGTTAACAGAAACTTTAATATAAAAATAATGGTAACACTATTTATCTGAGGAGACTACTTTGAGTTTAACTCCATGTTATAAAAAAGCTACAGTAGTTAGCCAGAGTTCTTTCAGGATGAAATAATTTGAACTTCTGTTTGAATTTAATGCTATGAACTTTTTCCTTTTTGTTACATTTACTATGAATTTCTCACATGGCAGATTAGAGCCAACATGGAGGACTCACCAGTCCACATTAGAGCCATCATGGAGGACTCACCAACATATACTGTATTATTATATTATACATATAATATTGTCCAGTATCTGATGCTGCAGTCATGTTACTGAGCTCCCACTGATGGGCTAACCTGGTTTCACCACCAGCAGCAGGATCCTCAGACAGAAAGGCTGGTGGGATGTCCTGGTATCTGCAGCCCTCTCTCCATTTGTTTCTTCATGGACATGGAGCTGTGAAATTATGTTGTGCCTCTTCCTCAGCAAAAAGCTCCTCCAGTGGAGACTTTCTGGACAGACTGCAGGGAGGAAGTTCCTAAACAAACAACAGTTTATCAGTATTATCAGTTTGAGATTTTCATTAATGAAAAGTGCGTTATAAATTGAATTCATTATTATTATTATTATTATTATTAAAAACAGATTATTAAATCATTTTTAAGACTGAGAATGTGTACAATTATTAGCTCTGTTGTTATTGCCTAACTAACCTATTCAATAATTCTTCAAACTGTGACATTCACTAATAATGGAATTAAAGAGAACATAAACAGAAATTATATAGTACAGTAATGAAAACTAGACATTAAAACATTTTAAAAGACACTGAGAGAACTTTAAATGGATTAAGAATGTTAATAAGTGTTGGATTTGCTTAACTATAGTAGTAATGTGTCTGAGTGCAATGCAAGTGCAATCCATGGTTGAATCCACATCTGAAAAGGGATGCAACCTTTTCACAACATATGCTGTAACTGTTCTGTGGCACTCTTCATTCAGTTACACTGATGTATTTACCTTGGACAGTCACTGGTGAATACTGTGAAGCCATTTCAGGTCGTTTGTCTAAGAAGAAAATAATACAAGCTAACATTAGCATCGTGTTTGTACTTGAGCTGACTTGCCGCTTTAAGCGGAGTATAACTTGTTAGCTGCCTTAATGTTGGTATGAGACGTAGTTTATAGTTTATTTATTTACCTGATGGAGCTGAAGAGGTAGCGAGTAGTGAAAAGTCCGGTGGAGCGTTTTGCAGACGGACCGCTCTGCACTTCCGGTCGGACACGAAGCGAAAATAATCCAGTGGAGCGCGTCAAAGACAGGACACTATTTTACTTCTCAACCCTCCTTTGCATGATAGAAAATTATTGCAAGTGCTGCACTGACCTGACTGGTCATTTTATTGAAGTTAAGCCACGCTTTCGATCGCGGATGCACACTTCCGGTAGATTCTTCTTCGTTGGTTTTCGGCGGCAAATTCTTCTTCGGTGTTGGAGGCTACTTCCGATCGGCTAACTAGCATCGAACATAGGAATCGCAAATTAATATTTTGAACGATTCCGGGAAAACGGGACAGTTAGTCCCGATTCCGAACGATTCTCGATTCTCGATGCCTAACCCTAATCAGGATGGGCTCCACTTGTCAGTCGGGCTGTAAAAAAACAAAAAAAAAACAAAGAGGAAAACATTGCTCCTCCTGCTCAAAGGGAAACAGGAGTCGATGAGTACTCACGCTACTGGAGCACGCTTAGGCTGTTTCTAGTTAGTGTTATATATATGGTCATGTGAGACATCATGTGGATGTCTCTCACATTTGGCTTTTTTCCTCTTGGCATCTGCTCTCTGCATCCCTTGTAGTAAGCAGCTAGGAGATGCCCGTCCCTTAGGACGGAGGTTCTCACATGCATTTTGCTGAGCATTTCAAGGGCGTGAATGAATTACGTTCCCATAGCAAGTATGTTGCACCGAGAGACCAAACTGAAAGGGAACTGAAAGTTATGCACCATAACTCATGTTCCCTGAAGGAAGGGAACGAGGTGCAACATAGCTGGCCCTTTTCAATGCTGAAAGCTCGGTGAAGTGCAATTTCTGAGAAAGATGGAGGGGCGTCAGTCGCTTAAGTACCTGAAAGGCGGTACCTCTGACGCGGGGTGACGCCCCCTGCCGTAAAAGGTGTGATTGTATTCCTTCAGGTAATCGCACGGGGGCGCAATTCCCATAGCAAGCATGTTGCACCTCGTTCCCTTCCTTCAGGGAACATGAGTTATGGTGCATAACTTTCAGATTTTCACACAATATACAGTACATACAAAAGAGGGATTATGTTTGAAGCTCTGTCCAACTGCCAGACTTGATTTGATTTGATTTGATGTTTATTCATTCATTTTAAATTAACAATACAAGACACTTTCATCAGATACAAGAATACAAGTAGGATAAAATGAAAGGAGCAGAAAGAAGATGAAATCTTATTATATCTGCCCCTTATTTCACAGTTTGTTCAACCAATGATAACCTTCAAACTACATCACAAAATGAATAATTCTACTTAATTTTACTAACTGTAATACACAAACTACATCACAAAATGAATAATTCTACTTAATTTTACTAACTGTAATACACAAACTACATCACAAAATGAATAATTCTACTTAATTTATCTAACTGTAATACACAAACTACATCACAAAATGAATAATTCTACTTAATTTTTCTAACTGTAATACACAAACTACATCACAAAATGAATAATTCTATTTAATTTTTCTAACTGTAATACACAAACTACATCACAAAATGAATAATTCTACTTAATTTTTCTAACTGTAATACACAAACTACATCACAAAATGAATAACTCTACTTAATTTTTCTAACTGTAATACACAAACACACTAAGCTACATCATCAGTCAACATAAGTGTAATACACAAACACACTAAGTTACATCATATATAGTTTTTGAGCAAGTCCTTTTTGACCTTTTTCTTAAATGTATACATTGATTTTGCATTTTTAACATCACTCTCCAGAGCATTCCACAATCGAACTCCCTGAATTGAGGTAGACCGTCCCTTTAAGCTGGTTCTGAATTGTGGTTTGATGAATATCTCTGTCCCTTTGAGATTGTAATAATTTTGTCTTTTTATAAAATTTTGGATATTTAAAGGTAATGTGTTATTATGAACCCTATATATAACTGATAAAATACTATATTCTACCAATTCCTGGAATTTCAATAAATTTAGCTGAAGAAACCAGGTGTTTGATGGGTGACTGAAATGTTTTCAGCTAATCCTTACAGAGTTATTTTAACGGTGGCACCACACACCTGTTTCTTGTTTAAATTATCTGAATCTAACCCAAAGCATCAGATTGCTTCTTTTACTGTTCATGTCTGGTTAATAAAGTTCAACAAGGTGTAAATCTCCTCTGTTCAGGTTCACATTGTTTGGTTTCACTCACTTTGTTTTTTTACAACAACAAGAAGCGGCTCCCCTCAGCTGGATAAAATAAAATAAATTAAAGCAGACCAAAACAAAATTGATTTAAAATGGCTGCGTGAGTGAGACAGAAAGAGGAGAAAGAAGTGGAGTCAGAAAAAACATGGCCGACAGCTGAGGTTCAGGGGTAAACACTGGAAGGAATGGAGGAAATAAGAGAAGGGGGAGGAGGGAAGTGAAGGAATGAAAGGGTGATGGGGGTGGGGGGGTCAGAGAACAGTGATGGAGCTGAAAAAGAGAAAGCAATAAGTGATGTGATGGTTGGCCTCATGAACCTCTTTCTTTCTCTGGAGATAGATCGTTTCATGAAAGGTCTCGACTCTGGTAATAGCAGTAATAGTAGTGTGTGTGTGTGTGTGTGTGTGTGTGTGTGTGTGTGTGTGTGTGTGTGTGTGTGTGTGTGTGTGTGTGTGTGTGTGTGTTAATCTAACAAAGGAAAAAGCTTCCTTCCTTGAGAAAAGGCCAAATTTCACTCATCAATCGTCTGAACTTAATAAAAAGTTGTGTTGTGATGTTTGTGCCGCTCTCTCTCTCAGAGTATTTGTATCTTCAGCTTGTTGAAACACGCTGCGGACACATCTGTCTGGATGTGGTGCGATGCTGCTGAGCACATCGTCTGTGGGCTCCAGGACGGTACCTGGACCTGCCTCCAATACACCAACGGGCCATCTCACTGAGCTCACCTCAGAGTGGAATAAACACGGAGGATGTTCTTCCACAGGAGCTTTTAACGTCTCTGAACTGTGAGGAGATTTGAAATGCTTTAGGATCAAAGTTTCTACTTCTTCTCTGTCACATATGAGCAAAAATCAATCAAACATGGGCACTTGCTGTTAGATGGGAGCGGTGATCACCTTTGACCAACACCTGGTTCTCTGTACTCATTCCAGAGGTTTATACTGTACTGTGATGGTTTGGTAAGAAATATGTATCATTACATGCCTAATATTTGAACATCTTTGATCCTGCGCCATAGACTTCTGTAAACCACTAGAAGGCACTCAGATCTCGTGACCTTGTGGAGTCAGATTCTAAACCACCAGAGGGTGCGCTGGTAATGTGACCTCGTAGAGTCAAACCATTAGAGGGCACTCTGATCACGTGACCTTGTAGAGTCATATAAACCATTAGAGGGCGCTCTGGTCACATGACCTCGTAAAGTCATATAAACCATTAGAGGGCGCTCTGGTAATGTGACCTCGTAGAGTCAAACCATTAGAGGGCACTCTGATCATGTGACCTTGTAAAGTCATATAAACCATTAGAGGGCGCTCTGGTCACATGACCTCGTAAAGTCATATAAACCATTAGAGGGCGCTCTGGTAATGTGACCTCGTAGAGTCAAACCATTAGAGGGCACTCTGATCACGTGACCTTGTAGAGTCATATAAACCACTAGAGGGCACTCTGGTCACATGACCTCATAAAGTCATATAAACCATTAGAGGGCGCTCTGGTCACATGACCTCGTAAAGTCATATAAACCATTAGAGGGCGCTCTGGTCACATGACCTCGTAAAGTCATAGGCTGTGTCTCAATTCAGGGGCTGGGTCCTCATGAGTGCGCATTTGTCGGCCGCATACGTCATTGCCCCGCGCGGAGGACTGTCCCAATTCGAAGACTCCTCCTCATGCGGCCGAGGAATGCGGCCACTTCCTGCCGAAATCGAAGGATGCATCCGTGGAACCTTCAAGACGGAGGCTATCCCAGAATTCATAGCGCCAGCAGAGATTTTGCGGGGGGGTGGGACTTTCTGCGTGCAGGGTCGGGGCTGCTGCGTGTTGTTGAGTCATCAGCTCGTTCTGACAACAACCTCAGCGCGAATATTCATTCAACCTTTATTTAGTCATCTCAAACAACCTCAGCGCGAATATATCTCATTAAAATTTAACTACAGAAACGACTAAAAAAAATGTGTTAGCTGAATATATATTAGTGTTTCTGAGTTTACTGTTTTTGAAGAACTGATTACAAATCAGATTATTTTACACGTGCGTAGCAAGGATTTTCTGAGGGGCGATCTGTTAAAACCCAGAGTGGACCTATGAAAAGCAAGTTGTCCAGTAGCTCAATTGGTTAAGCATCCCGCGGTTGGCGCAGAGAGCTTTTTCTCGAAGCTGGTTCGAATCTCACTCGGTACGGTTAAAACTTATTTTACGTTTGTCTTTTATTGGATAAAAAAAGAAGGAGTTTCACAAACTCCTTCCTTTTAATCTCAGTCCTCATTTTTTTATCCAATAAAAGACAAACGTAAAATAAGTTTTAACCGTACCGAGTGAGATTCGAACCAGCTTCGAGAAAAGTATCTCTGCGCCAACCGCAGGATGCTTAACCAATTGAGCTACTGGGCAACTTGCCTTTCATAGGTCCACTCTGTCTTTTAAACGATTGCCCCTCAGAAAATCCTTGCTACGCACGTGTAAAATAAGCTGATTTGTAATCAGTTCTTAACAAACAGTAAACTCAGAAACACTAATATATATTCAGCTAACATCTTTCCACACACACACCAAGCGCGCACACTTCCCACCCATTTCAAGAGAACGCCCCACCCACTTCAATGCCGGCTCTCCGGAAGGCTAGACCGTCCCATTTCAGCAGTTTCGTCAAGCCCACCCGGTCTTGTGAGTGCGTGGCCTACTCGGCCCAGCTAGGCTGGGTCCTCATGAGGACGCAGCCCCTGAATTGAGACGCAGCCATATAAACCATTAGAGGGCGCTCTGGTCACATGACCTCGTAAAGTCATATAAACCATTAGAGGGTGTTCTGGTCACATGACCTCGTAAAGTCATATAAACCATTAGAGGGCGCTTTGGTCACATGACCTCGTAAAGTCGTATAAACCATTAAAGGGCACTCTGGTAATGTGACCTCGTAGAGTCAAACCATTAGAGGGCGCTCTGATCATGTGACCTTGTAAAGTCATATAAACCATTAGAGGGCGCTCTGGTCACATGACCTCGTAAAGTCATATAAACCATTAGAGGGTGTTCTGGTCACATGACCTCGTAAAGTCATATAAACCATTAGAGGGCGCTTTGGTCACATGACCTCGTAAAGTCATATAAACCATTAAAGGGCACTCTGGTAATGTGACCTCGTAGAGTCAAACCATTAGAGGGCGCTCTGGTAATGTGACCTCGTAGAGGTGTCAATATTAATGGTTTTAACTTTAAACAACTTTAAACTTTACAGCATTGAAATTCACAGTTAATTAAATAAAACTTTTGGGTGTTGTTATTGATGAGAAGCTGACATAAAAATCTCATGTAAATTACTTAATAAAAAAAATCAATTGCATTACTGTATAAAGTAAAATAGTTTTTGAATGACAAAGTTTTGAATATATTGTATAATGTAATGATTGATCCATATTTAATCTATTGTATTGAAGTTTGAGGAAAAGCATGAAAAAAAATTACCGGTACAAACCCTATGTTTATTTTACAAAAAAAGAGCTATAAGAATTATTAGTAGGAAGTGCTATGGTCACCCAACAAATATATTATTTTATCAATTGAAATTATTAAAATTTTATGATTTGGTTGACCATAGTATTTTACAAGTCATGTATAAAACTCGTAAAAATGTTACCCCCAAATATTCAATTAAAATGTGTTAAAAATAGTCATAATAGCCTGAAGGGAATGTAAATGTTTGTAAAACCTTCATTTAGAACTAGTCTGAAGGAGCTGAGTTGTAATTCAGAGAACAGGATTGTGGAGTTGACTTGATATCACCATAAACATTTATAAAACCATTTATATGTTTTTAAGGTGATTAAAGGTGTTGGGAAGGTATAGTGCAGGTGAATGATACATTAAGTTGTTTTGTTTTCAGTTTGGAGATAGTTCAAGTGAAGGTTGCTGTTTGTTTGTAGTTATTTTGTATTTTTTTAATAAGGGGCAGATATTATAAGACTAATTTCTTCTTTCTGCACCTTTTCATTCAGTGTTTTTTTTTTCTCTTTCTGATGAATCTGTTTTATTTTGAATAAATAAATTAAAAAACAAAACATGCAGCGCTGGGGCTGTTTGTTTCAGTACGTCGTCGTTTCAGGGACACGTTGGCTCAAACTTTATTGTGCTTCATATTCTGACTCTCATCATATTAATTCTATCGAGTGGAAACTCTTCAGATTAAACAAGTTAGTTCCCACCGCTAGTTAGAACGACTCTGTCGTGTTTTGCAGCATAGAGACTGAGTAGGACCTCAATGCAGCAGAAGAAACCTGCAGTTTAACAGAACTTAGAAAGCCGTACCACTTCCACACCGATGAATTAGTCTTTCCTCTCTAATCAGTGATGTCATCTCTTTCTCTTCGCTTGTGAAACTTTGTTCAGTCACATTCTGACTGTCATGGGCACTCGTTTTGAAGCGAAAACTTGAACGCGCGTTGGAGATTAGCTTAGCTTAGCCCGCCAACGCCTGCTGGACTTGAGCGCTGTGTAATATCTACGTAACCACGCACTTACGTTTTTGTGTCGCAGCTTTTTCTGTCCGGGTTGAGAATGAAGCAGCCGCTTCAACCCGAACAGAAAAAGAAAACGCTGTAAAATCCTATCGAAATATCAAAAATATGCTTAAACTTCATATCATCGTAATTTAATAAAAGTATATCGCGATATTTATCGTTAGCGAATTATTTTCCAGCACTAAGTCATACATTGTTTTTGATTTTGTACATCTACCTTGTGGTGTTTTGCTAGTTTTGATACTTTGCATTTCACTTTCTATTTCTCTCCATGTTTTTTTTTTCTGTTGTTTGTAGTTTAAGGAAATTATACCATTGCTGTTCATCATTCTTTAGTTTGTAGCAGGTCGCTTTTGTAAATGAGCCCTCGAGGCTCAATGAGATTTACCTGACTAAATAAAGGTTGAATGAATGAATGAATGAATGAATGAATAAACCATTAGAAGGCGCTCTGGTCACGTGACCTCGTAGAGTCATGAACCATTAGAGGGCGCTCTGGTCCCATGACCTTGTGATTCAGTGGAGCTACAGCGGCCATTACCAGAACTGTCAAACATCTGCACTTACTGTGTTGGTAGATATTGCCTCAATAACTAAGTATGGGCTGACTGTGAGAAATGTCAATAATAATAATAAAATGTATGTTAAATAATAATATATTAGACTGTATTCAAAATATGTCAGAAAATTGTGTCTTCTACGGAAAAAGCAACCGAGGAGAAAAGGGAAAATGTGTCTCCTTCCACAAGTTATCAGATTTGAGCTTATTTACCTCAATGTTATTCAACCAGAACTGAAGCTGCTAATGGACCCGTTTACAGCTGATGTAACAGCTGTTATTGAGTTGATTCGTAGATTGTAGCTTCTGTCTGTGGCAGATATTCTGTGCTGTATGGGCTGAACCATGCTATAGTTTAGTACAAATTATTAAATAGTTCAAGCTGCTGTTGGTAACAATTCACTATCTGCATGAATTTTGAAAATTTTCTTTTTAATCTCAGAGATAGATTAAGACACTGATCACTGCAGCTAGCAGAGTGCACACGAACACAATGTACACGTTAAAAAGTTAGTTTCAAACTCATCTAGTTGAAGTCATAATTATTGAAGCAGCTAAAGTCTTAAAATCATTAATTATTGACGGACTTCAGGTTGTTTTTAGAACATCATTAGTTCAACGATGTGGAAGATTTTCTGATGCAGTTTTCCTCCTAGACACAAGGAGGCTCTACACAGCAGGCCCATCACCAGAAGAATTGTGTTCAGAGGATATAGTTTTCATATCCAAGTTTTATTTATTGTCAACTTTTTAACTTTTCTTTAAAGCACATAGAAACAACCCTGTTCACAGAAGTTTTATCTAATATTTAAATAAATGAGACTTTATTTGTGCAAAGACAAACCGATGCCGTTACTCATCCAATCGTGTCACACGTGCATAAGTCGGTACAAATCCTCCAGTAATCCTTACATCCTTAACATATTTGTATTTTTTAAATTCTATTGAATTCATCCTCATATTAGTTGGCTTCACTTTACATCCTGAATATACAGTATTTCGTATCTTCTTCAACATTTGTAAAATGTATTTTTCCTATTCCCAAACCAGTTTGTTTTGAACTGTGAACTTCCTTTGTACATATTAGGAAAGCAGCAGCAGCAACACACACACACACACACACACAAACAGAAATTCAATAAACCAAGTATAAATCAAGTCACCAGAGTGTTCTCATTGACACACATGCAAAGAGAGTGTGGTGGGTTAAAGCACGCTGAGATGCACCAAGGCAAGTAAACACACCGCCGCTCCAAACACACACTCCATCAGGCCCAATCGGCAGCGGTAAACACACCGCCGCTCCAAACACACACTCCATCAGGTCCAAACAGCAGCGGTGGGAGGCGGCACAATGGGCACCGCCAGGCGCCGGCACAGCTAAATTGCAGACAGCGAATGGGAGATCTGGACCATTTTTCAAGGCCGACTATATATTACAAATTGGCTACTAGGACATTGTCTGCAAACACACACACACACACATGCACACACAACATGCACTCATACACATGAGTACAAAGTGAAAAAACTAATCCTGGCTTGTCCTATTGTAGCCCAAAGAGCTTCAGAATTCTCCCTTTTTCAACAATTTCCTCCGAATAAACCATGAGATTGAAAATGTGTCAGTTTAGTGTGCAAGACCTCGAGAACACACACACACACACACGTGCACACGCACATGTAATACCCAGAAAAACACAAAAAAACACACTCGTTCGCTTGTGTTTATTCGCTGGGACCCGTTCATTTGTTATGAAAGCGTTTGAACACATCCAGGATCATGTCTAACCTACAACCCGACACCTGAACACACACACGCGCACACTCACACACACCTGCCAGGCAGGCTGCATGCACGGCAGAAAAGCTAAAATTAAGCTTTACTTTTTCCCCAGACACTCATGACTAAATATAAAGTTGAACATGGATGAACCCAGAATTAACCACTGAAGCCGCTAATGGACCTGTTTACAGCTGAAACCACTCCCCTTTCATGACCACGCCCCATAGCCACACCCCTTACATGGCCACACCCATGATGTAAGCCCAGTCTGAGCTTAAACTCCAATCGAAACATTGTGTTAAAGGACATATTCCTTCATCTGATAATTCCTGATGGGGTTGCAGCCAAAACAAGCTAAAATCCACAGGAACTGTGTGTAAATAAAGATCAGCGAGGCTGCGGTGGCAGATTCTTTGCGTCCTTCCTTCATGTCTAATGAAGATAAAGACTAAAAGGAGCACTGATTTATTTTAATAAGCAGCAGGAGCTCTTAGATTTGCTCGCAGTATAACTCTGGATTTTACAGCCTGAATACAAACAGATTCTGTTTGGTGTAAAATATGATCAGCTGTTGTACAAACTGTAATAGTAACGCTGCGGCTCTTTAAAAATGTATTTGTGTGTTTCTTCAAGTGTCTTACATCCGCTATTCCTCCTCGAGTTAAGCATGTGCATGAAAAAAAAACCTGCGTCTCGGTTTAGTTTGCACACATTATCAGCAAATAAGTGAAATAAATCCCGAGCATGCAACAGTGGCGCTGCAGAGCGGTGCATGCGGCCATAATGGATTCTGTCATTTGAAATGGATGAAGTTCCATTAGAGAGCGGCACGGTCGCAGGGATAAGTGTGATGAAGGGCAAAAGCTTCAGCATCTCTCTTTTTATTTCAGCATCAACAAAGAGGAAGAGGAGTCCGCGGCTCCGGATAATGCAGCTCGGCCGAGTTCAGTCCGCAGACACAAAGATGGAGACATGCAGAGCGAGGATGTCCACTGAATGAAGACGGGACAGAATTACTGATAGAGGCAAACGAACAAAACAGCATTTTTATTCAGGAAACAGACGAGATGCTCCTGGAAATCCTCTCATTTGTACAGTTTCTCCTGCCTCTTTATGGCTGAATCCCTACACACACACACACACACACACACACACATACAGGTGACATGTTTATTAATCACCTCTTTAGCTGAGCTGGGGGTCTGATTTACTATCTTAGCTGCCACAGTTGAGGACGTTTGAACGTAGTGCTGTCCTGCAGAGCGTCTTCCTGACTCTCATAAACACACACACTCATATTGCTTTCCTTATTATTAGGACCATGTACTGACTTCCAGTTACTTCTGTAACCTAACCGACCCTCAATTCACATCATAGTCCTAAACCTAACCCCTAACTAAAAATGGTGTTCTGCTGTATTAGGACCAGTCTTTGGTCCCCAAAATGACAACTGGTCCTGACTACATAGATGCTTATACAGGTACGTACTCAGGTTACGACGGTCTCGAGTTACAACGTTTCGTGGTTACGTCACGCATCTCCATAAAAAATATATATATATATACATTTTGATTTTTTTTTTATTTTGAAGCCGATTTACGCAATTTCCGGCAGTTTGCGGTAGCTTCCGGTTAGCTGCGGAGGCTACAGCTTGCCCTGTACTCTCTAAAAAAGCTAAGTCTGGTCCTCTGGACATTCAAAAAACAAAACAAAACTTGTTGGACCAAGCTGGACAGGCAGCAGCTGTGGAAAAGTAGCTGTTTTATGGATGGCGGTTTTACAAGGTAAACGAATGGAGAATACAGAGGAGGGACGGATGGACTAAGGAAAATGGCTTCACCAGCATTCCAGTAGGTTATTAACTTTTTTTCCTTCATTATGGCTCCTAAATGTATGTGTTTTTGATAATTATGTAGGGTACAGTGTTAGGATAGGCTAAGTGCTTGGTAAAATACAGTACTGTACGTATAAGGTGAAGTATTTATGTATGTTCCGAGTTATTTTGAAATTCGCTTTACGATGCCACGTAGGAACGGAACTCCGTCGTAAGTCGAGGACTACCTGTACAAGAAAAGGTCCTAAACAAAGTAACAAAAAAAGCACACACACAACAAGTGTGCAATGCATAACCCTGTTATAGCGTCTCCACAACCTCCCAGAACAGTTGTGGATCTCAGTAAAAGCTCCGTCAGTGAAGACACCATCACCTCCAGTCGTCCTCCTCCCCCTCAGGACTTCAGGGCTCCGACTCAACTAAAATTAAAACTTGTTCCTGTTTAACTGTCCAGTCTTTAATTTAATGTGCAGACTGTCTTAATTGATTTGGTGAATGTCCGGTACGTTTCTTAAACAGAGTTTAATGGTCCACTGACATGATTTTTTTACTATTCATAAAATTGCTCAATATATATATATATATATATATATATATATATATATATATATATATATATATATATATATATATATATATACAGGTAGTCCCCGATTTACGAGCGCTCTGATCTGCGAGGTTCCAGACTTACGAGCTGCGAATTTTTGGAAAAAACGAAAAAAATACTGAGTTTTCATGTGTTTTTTCACCACAGTTAGTTAGCTAAGCATATGGACACACGTTTCCGATCATTTTTATGCACTCATAAGCAGTTTTTGGATGAAAATAGAGTGTTTGTAGTCGCGCTAGCGAAAACCGTTCCAATTTACGAGCGAAATTCCGGATTTACGAGAGAAATGGCGGCCGTTCCAAATTACGAGATTTCCGGTTTACGAGCGCCTCGTTGTAACGGATCTCGCTCGTAAATCGGGGACTACCTGTATATATATATTTTATCATTTAAATATGTTCGTTTTTGCAAACAAAATGATAAATCACTTTAATTTTGCTTTAAAAGTGATTTTGAACTTCAAGCCGTGTTTAATCATGGGAAATCCGATTACCGGTACACACAAACGCACCATCTGTAATGTAGTGAGAGGCAGAGGGCTCTGGTCTCTTTAATAGCGGACAATTTAAAACACAACGAATTTATCATTCTATGTGAAGATTTGAGCTATTTGTCTTCAGTTTGGGAAGCAGAAAATAGTTTGGGTGATGGAACAAGAAACAGCAGGATCTAATTTAGGTCTGATGCTTATCAGACTTACCTTCATGTGGAGCTGCTCACACCCGCGCACTGTGACAAGCCCAGAGCTCTGCCTGGTGTTACGTCACAGATGGTGCGTTCGTGTGTAATCGGTTTCCCCATGATTAAACACGGCTTGAAGTTCAAAATCACTTTTAAAGCAAAATTAAAGTGATTTATCATTTTGTTTGCAAAAACGAACATATTTAAATGATCAAATATATATATTTAGAACAATTTTATGAAAATTAAAAAAACATATCAGTGGGGCTTTAAAGCTCCGCTGACATCATCTTTTAACTTTCCATAAAATGGCACAACATATATACAGTATATATATATATTAAGATTGACCTCTGATCGTTTTTGCTAAAACAATGTGAAATTAATGAAAATTCCTCTCCAAAATAGTTTAAAATTAGCGCCGTTTTTTTACACGGTAAATTCGGGTTTTTCCGGTCACGTGATTGTGACGTCAGACACAGATCTCTGCTCCAACGGCACATTTAATACAATGGAGAAAGATACAAACGCATCCATCGAATTTAGCCATTTAAAACTTTAGATTTTAGCGATTTGGCTTCAGTTCGTGAAGAAGAAGTTATTTTGAGTGATAAACAACAAACAGCAAGGTTTCTTTTGTCCGTGCTGCCTTTTTTTTCAGGAGAGGTTTCACGTTCAATAAGCGAGCAACAGATGGCAGCAAAGCCATTGTGATCCCTCTTACAAAGCACTGTAATATTTATCACGATGGCTTTGCTGACATCTGCTGTTCACTCCATGAATAACTTCTTCTTCACGAACTGAAGCCAAATCGCTAAAATCTAAAGTTTTAAATGGCTAAATTCGACGGACGTGTTTGTATCTTTCTCCATTGTATTAAATGTGCGGTTGGAGCAGAGATCTGTGTCTGACGTCACAATCACGTGACCGGAAAAACCCGAATTTACCGTGTAAAAAAACGGCGCTAATTTTAAACTATTTTGGAGAGGAATTTTCATTAATTTCACATTGTTTTAGCAAAAACGATCAGAGGTCAATCTTAATATATATATAAATATATGTTGTGCCATTTTATGGAAAGTTAAAAGATGATATCAGGGGAGCTTTAAATTCCAAGTGTGACTGCTTCCACCGTCTTGTTGTGATCGCAGTCGGTCAGAGTCCAGACATGAGTCCAGGGTGGACAGCCAGGGTGGACAGTCCTGCTTTGAGTTCTGCACCACCAACGACCACAGGTGTAGGAGGGCCACATGGCGTGGACCCTCAGCCATCCAGAACTCCGACAGGCTCCCATCGTGTTGATAAACCAAATGCTGAAACCATCGTGGACTGATCTGGAGTGATCCACCCCACAAAGACCTCCAGGTCCTAGTTGGGGACAGAGTCTCAGAGGGTCCAGCTTCATGTCACAAATGATAAGGTTTTGTCTTCACCGTTGCTTGTCTTTTTCATTTAAAGGACCAAAGGGGACGGTTTTGGACAGCCTTGTCTTTAAGGCGTCCATATTTTCTCTGATGAGGCGTGTTGCTGTGGGTTTTAGCTGCCTGTGAGAGGACATGTCCCTGGCCCCATCAGATATCCAACAGTCCTCGTGTCTCAGCCGAAGGTTATCAGGACGTCCAGGAGGAGAGGAAATGAAAAGAGGAACGACGGAGATGAAGAACCACAAACCCAGAGCTGTTCTTTGGTTTGAGCAGGTCTCAGAGTGAAAGTGTAAATGAATTCTGTTCTGTATTCTGCGCGTTCTGTCAAACATCAGCTTGTTGTGAGGAAGAGAAGAGTGGATGCAGAGGCAACGAGGGCGAAGAGGCGGGAGGCCGAAAAAAACAACAGAATCTCTTATTTTCTCTCACTTCTGGATTGTCAGATGTCCCAGCAGGACACGGTAAACAAGACAGAGACAGACGGAGACTCCAGCAGGCCTTGCCGCGGTCATTCAGAGGCAAGACGGGCCCGGTCCGAATCCCCGCTGACGGTGCTCGCGCTCCACGCGCGTCAGAACCAATAAAAAGGCTGCAAGCAGCAAAGCAACAGAGTTTAGGAGGGGTTTGTTTGTGTGGGGATTTAACAAGAGGTGAAGACTCAAATGTTTGACAGACAGCCAATTACAGGGAGTCCTCGATTTACGGCACCCTCGACTTATGGCAACTCGGACCTACGGCATGCATCATAATAATTAATAAAAATATGTTTTTGTTTTTGTTTAAATGTTCTTTATTTCATGTGTACAGCACTGTGTTGCAGCTGTGGTTGTTTTAAATGGCTTTATAAATAAAGTATTATTGTTAAAATTATTATTTTTATTATTTTTAACCCGAATTACGCAGTTTCCGGTAGTTTCCGGTCGCAATGTTTTTAGCTTCGTTAGCTCCAGCCAAACCGTGTTGGTTCAGAGATTGCTCCGCGTGGACACATGCACTTCAGCTGAACGGCGGTTTCGCGGAGAGACAGATCGACGAAGGACAAAGACGCTGTGGAACGTGTGAAGCAGCAGACAGCGAGATGTAGTGGAAATACCACAAGCTAACATGCTAATGCTAACGGACCCGACTGGCGCGGCGGCGGAGAGCCTGCTGCAGCCCAGAGCTTGCATCAATGTCTGCCTGGCAGCCTCAGATGTTGGATGAAGACCAAGGTAACATGCTAAAACGCGGATAAACAGCTGGGCAGCCTTTTTGGAGGGACGACACCGAGCTAACGGGGGGCTAAAATGCTAACGAGGCCCGACCGGAGACACGGACCGACGGGCGGCGAAGACCAGCTCACATTAAGAAATTGTATTTTTTAAAATTTAATTACAGTACTGTATGTCTCTAAATGTACAGTACTGTACAGTACTGTATGTGTTTTTTGATAATTATGTAGCTGTGTTCGGATATGTAACTTGGTAACTGTTCATTACCGTACATGTACGAGTATCAGTGGCGGCTCGGGTGGTCCCCGACTTACGTCAAAATCGGGTTACGAACGGCCCGTAGGTCCGGAACTCGTTCGTAAGTCGCGGTCTCCCTGTATTTGAATTTTCGTTGGTATATTCAACATTAAATTACAGGAACGAGAAACTTTCACCCACCACGCTGCACACTAATAAGGACAAATTGTCTTGTTTAAAAATAATTTAAATTTGAACCAGAAAAGTTGGGAGGGGGGTGGGAGTTTGTCATGAACCACTGCAATGAAAAAAACGTCCTGGTTCAAGATGGCTGACACAACTAAATGGTAATGGTAAATGGAGCTTATTTATATAGCGCTTTCCAGCCCCCTGTGAGGAGCCCCAAAGCGCTTTACAATACCAGCCATCCACCCATTCATTCAGACATTCATACACCGGTAGTGGTAGCCTGCCTTGCAAGGCGCCATCCAGACCTACCGGGAGCAACTCGGGGTTAAGTGTCTTGCCCAGGGACACACAACACATGGTGGGCGGATGCGGGATTCGAACCTCCAACCTTCCGATCAGGGGTCGACTGCCATTACCACTACACCACGGTCGCCCAGTGAGTTTGACTAAACTAGTGAGTTTAAACAAACAAAAACATCTGTAGCTCGGCCAGTTTGACAGACACTGGGTGGTAGTAGGTGAGAGTCATCCCCAAACACAAACAGGTCCAGGAGATGGGAGATGAGCTGTTTTTTTTTTTTTTTAAACTGGTCTGGATCAGAGTAGTCCAAGATGGTTTGTAACAGAAACTTTAGCTGGAGACTCAAACAGCCGAGGAGTTCACGACGACACTGTAAACATTTCCATCCATTCTGATTAACTCTAGTTCCACCTACTGTCCTGATCCAAAGACTGGCCCAGTTTGATGTTCTGGGTCTGGATCTGGGGACTCGAGTCTGTCCACCCAGTGTGAGAGGAACATTTTGGAAACTTTGGCGTGTTTTCGTGTGGACGGCGTTAAAACCGTTCCCACCTCGACTCTTTATCTACAGGACTACACTTCAAAATAAAAGGTCAGTTCTGGACAAGTTTAAAAAATATTATTTTATTTTGAGACCTGGATTCAAGTCTGGAGCCTCGGAGGGTTTCTGTCACAGAGTTCAGAACGGGTCTGGAGCTCCAGAATCAGAACAATAAATTGAAATGGGTTGGATACCAGCCAAGAGAAAACCTTTCAGGTAAATTCATGGCTTTTCAGTATCAGACCAGAACATTTCCAGAATTAAATCTTTACACATTTCCTACTGCAGCATCTGTGAAGTTACTTTATTTCTTCTTTGTTTAGCTTCTTTTTTAGTTTAATAAAAGAACCTCATAATCTACCTGTTTTTTGTTGCCATGTTTCTTTTTCCTTTGATCATTTCATTTTCAATTTAAAAAAACAATAAAATTGTATGCATCATTTGTGATTGTCCATTGTTGTCATTAACAATTGTTAGCATCACTTAAAATTCAGGTCTCTCTTGTAATTCACTTTGTTTACATGCACAATTTTTTTTGACCGTTTTCAAATGTTTTCAGATTAAGTAATTCAAATGCATCGTTTACATGGGTACAATCTGTTAATGACAAGTGTTTACATGCAGCGGGCTTTGTTCTGAACAGGAGTACTGACGTGCAGAAATGTATACTCTCCTTAAAAAAAAAAAGAAAAAAAGAAGAAGTTCTACTTCCAGTTTACTTCCAGGATGAACGTAAACAAACCTGAGCACCAAAAATGGACCCGCGACAGGTTTTAATGATGGTGGAGACGTCACTGCACTCCCTGACTGAGCTACAGGTAACACAGATCATTTTGAGCTCTTTTCAAAGTTTCTAGTAGAAACTGAACAGTTTTGCTTCCCCGACATGCTAATATTAGAAATGACATGTAGCACATGTGCAGTCAGGTCAGTTTTTCACGATCAGGAACAAAACAAACAGATGAAGCATTTAATAATTAATAATAATTTGTTACATTTGTCATCTGTGTATGTTTCCCATACTTGACAGACGAAATTGGTCTTCTGCCTTTAACCCAACCACCACCAGGTGGTGCAGCGAGCAGCGTAATCGCGCTCGGGGAGCTGGAGAATTAGATGTGCACTCATAGACACCCCAAGGTGTGTAGTGGCCGGGGCGCGAACCCGCGTCCTTCGGGTCCATTTACATGTGTAACCGTCCAGGTTATGAATCGGTGTAAACCACCCGTTTCGTTCTGATCACTAATTGTTTCAGATCGTGCTGAATAGACAAAAAATAACCCGAACTGGATGTTTACATGACACGTTTTGATTCAGAACGGCTGTTTGATCCGATTACTTATGTCCATGTAAACATAGCTACAAGTGAGTCCTCGTGGCTCAACGGGACTAACCTGTTTAAATAAAGGTTGAATGAAAAAAACTTGTGAAGTTAAAGCTGCCGCTGCGTACAAGACAACATCCTGAATGTGAAAGTAGAATCAACTGTAAGTCTTTAAAACTCGAGAGATAGACAACTGTTGGAAACGTTTGGATACTCCATGAGAATATATTCTCCATCAGTCGCAGTCCAGCGGGATACTCGTTTAAGAGTTTATTTAAAAATACAAAACAAGTTGCACTTTATTCCCAATCCGTTCTTCAGCCTCGGCTCTTCGCCTCCAGCTGAGCTCCAATTCAAACGTCTGCCGGACGTTGAAACTCAACGTGAGACTTTTCCTCTAATTAATCCGACAAATGAACAATTAAATGGATACACAATCTTTTAATTAAGATTAGGACGCCATCTTTGTCCACCGGATGTGTGAGACAGAGTCCTTCATGGACAGAGCAGAGACAAACTTCCTGATCGGTTCAACAAAAAGACGCATTCAGAAATCCAGAAGACAGGAAGTCCTCCAACTGAAATGGACTCTCGTGATCCACATCACGCAGAGACAAACTGAAGGACAAGTGGACACGTGTCTCCCTGATTCCCATTTCTGTGTCCTTCGTGTGTATTCAGGACGTCCCAATCAGGATGGACCAACATGGGTCTGAGTCTCTGAAGCTTTGGGACATTGGACGGATGGACATAAAACAGCAGACAGTGAGGACGTCCACCGGGGGCTGCAGGTCCTGATCAGAGTTTAAGATCCTGTCCAACCAACAAACTAGTTGTTTACAACCAAACAACCAACAACAAACCAGCCACTGCACAAACTGAAACCGTTTACGTTTGTTTATAAACATGTTTACTCATCAACAGATCCTGGTTTATGTCGTATTTTACTTTTTATTAATTTAATTTTTTTTACTATTAATCACACAACCCTCACGAAACAAATGAAAACAAGAAGTTAAGTTTAATTATTTAGTTAATAATAATAATGATAACAACAACCGACAACAACCACCACAACCACAACAATCGACAACCACCACCACCACCCCCATCACCACCACGACGACGACGACGACGACGACGACGACGACGACGACAATAACTAACTAATAATATCAATCATAACAATTATAATAACAACAACAATCACCACAACAACAACCACCACCACCCCCACGACGACGACGACGACGACGACGACGACGACAACAATAACTAACTAATAATATCAATCATAACAATTATAATAACAACAACAATCACCACAACAACAACCACCACCACCCCCACGACGACGACGACGACGACGACGACGACAACAATAACTAACTAATAATATCAATCATAACAATTATAATAACAACAACAACAACCACAACAACAACCACCACCACCCCCACGACGACGACGACGACGACGACGACGACGACGACAACAATAACTAACTAATAATATCAATCATAACAATTATAATAACAACAACAACCACAACAACAACCACCACCACCCCCACGACGACGACAACAATAACTAACTAATAATAACAACAACAACAACAACAACAACAACAACAACAACAACAACAACAACAACAACAACAACAACCACCCCCACGACGACGACAATAACTAACTAATAATATCAACAACAACCACCCCCACGACGACGACACTAACTAACTAACTAACTAACTAACTAACTAACTAACTAACTAACTAACTAACTAACTAACTAACTAACTAACTAACTAACTAACTAACTAACTACAACAACAACAACAACAACAACAACAACAACAACAACACCACCACCACCACCACCACCACCACCACCACTACTACTACTACTACTACTACTACTACTACTACAATAACTATAACTATAACAATACTAATAACAATAATAATACTAACAATAATAACAATAACAATACTAATAACAATAATAATAATAATAACTAACTAATAATAATAATAACAATGCCCTGTGATGGACTTGCGACCCGTCCAGGGTGAACCCCGCCCCTCGCACAGTGATGGCTGGACATAGGCACCAGTGACCCCCGTGGCCCAAAAAGGAAGAAAAGGGTAAAGATAATGGATGGATGGATGATAATAAAATTAATAATTTAAGAAAATACAATTAAAAGAAGAAACTCTTGTTAATGTCAGGCCATACAGCGTTCATCTCTTCAAGCTATTTCCACTCATCAGTCTGTTTATTTGTAATGATCTTTGTTGACTTTTCTCATTTTTGTTAATTTTTCTTCTTTAAAACCTCACGACACTGCTCCTCCTCTCCTCTCCCCTGCTCCCCCACGTGTTTTCCTCTCCTCCTTTCTCCTCCATGGAAACAAACAGTCGATGAAAAAGGCATTCAGCGACCGAGGAGGCTTAACACGTTCTGTGTGTGCGTGTGTGTGCGCATGTGTGTGTGTGTGTGTGAAATGTGAATGGCTGGCAGGAGACAGCAGAGTGCTAATGGACACCATGAATGAAAGACCCCGAAGCTGAGCCCAACAGAACAAACTTGTACTTTATTCATAAAAAATAAAAATCTGGTTCTGAGAGAATAAAAACATTTAAACAGAGTATGATGCACATTCTGGTTGTCTTTTTGTAATCCAACTACTTCCTACAGAGTGGTGGGACTAAGTTTGTAGTTTTATTTTTTTACAAATAGTTTAATTGATGCCTTCAGGTCTCGAGTCCTGGCTGGCTCTGCTTTCAGCTCGTCACTTTGCTCCTTTTAGCTTGTTTGCGTTTTGGTGATTTTAGCTTCTGCTCGTTTTAACTTGAATCCACCTTTCAGCAGTTATTCAGCACCTTGGTGGATTTGAGCAGAACATTAAAAGTCCTTTGGTTCTGCAGATTACAGAAACATCACAGCAGAGCCTGAAAGTCCAACAGAACAACGAGCAGAAAGGAGGAGAGGAAAAAGCTGAAGAGGAAAACACGAAAATAAAAGCTAAAGGAGCGATAGCTTAAGAAAAACAGCCGACACATTAGCACTGTGTCAACACAATATATATGCTAATCATGCTTTAGTGTTATTACTCATGTGGGCCGAGTTCTGACTGTGAAGGTCGTCTTCAGCAGAACCCGGTCAGAACCAAAGCAACGGGCCAGGACTGAAGATAAGAGACGACTAAAGGGACAAACCTGGGATCGGGTTCTGAATCCAGACGGAACCGAACCGCTTCAAACTGATTTCCACAACTGGATCAGAACTACAGCAGCTGAGTTTGAAAGAAGTTCTGTTTGTTCTGGTTCTGCTGCTCACAGGTTCTGAGTTTGACCCCAACACGGCTCGTTATCTGAGCCCATGTTGCAGGTTCAGAACCGGGTCTCTGCAAAGGTTCCACACAAACAGAGGAGTAGATAGTAAAAAATAAAAATGGTAAAATAAATGGTTTGAGATGAGCCTCGAAAGACTGAAGCACATCTGGAAATAATATTTAAAGACAAAATGAAAAACACTGAAGGTCTCAAAACAAAAAGTTATCCCGCTAATAAATAAAAAAGAGCTACGTATTAAATATGAAATAAATGGAAGATTTTATTCATATGGACAGTTTTGTGTTTTGGTTTCACATGTGTAAATTATGGAAGAGGATGTAGAAATTAAATAAAAAACTTCATAACTGTGAGATTAACGTCAGGATTGAGGGATCAGGTGGTCGTAATCCTCTTCTGTAGAAACCGTGCAGCATCACGGTACAAACCGAACAGAACGCATCAGAAACAGGTGGAAAGAAAAACATAGAATACAGCTCTGGACTGACAGAAGCTAAAGACGGCTGTGACGACTTTAATGTTTTACTCAAATTACTCAAACATGTCCACGTTTGACAGAAACAACATTTTCGGAGCTTCGAAACAGTTTTTGTTGGTTCCAAAGTGAAAAACAGAACCGCCACCTTTCTGTTGTGATGCAGGCGGCACCTTATAAAATCAACATCATAGCTCCGCCCCTAACTTTACGTACGACCAGGCGGCGCCCTCCTCCTCCTCGCAACGTTAGCGCCACGCACAGGTCAGGCAGAGTTACTGCAGCGTTTTGGGTCATTCTCTGGGTTTCCATGTGGATGAAGACATTTCCAGAAACAGTCGTGTTACGAGGAAAACGGATCGGAAATATTTGAACAGAAATTAAACAGTTTTGTTTTTATAAAGTTGATATTATGACCCATAACCAAACATTACTTTATTTCTCAGTAGAAGTTTTCCCACATTGACGTAGTAATCTGCCTTTCTAAATAAGCATCTTCTCCTATAGGATGAAGCAGGTGGCTGATGAAAACTGTAGCGCTGACAGCTGACCACACACACACACACACACACACACACACACACACAGAGAGAGCATGGCGGCAGAGCGTAAACCTGCAACTGATCCATATTTATGGCGTTCCATATCCATGTATGTAAATGTGTGTGTGTTTCTGTCAGCGTGGGACTTTCAGGGACTTCTGTGGAGGGACGCAAGGATGGAGACAGCTGCAGGCTGTGAAGACGTCAAACAGACTTCAGCGGCTCTCCGTGTCACCGTCTACCTTCACCGTGTCACCCTCCTCCTCCTCCCTGTCCATCCCTTCACCTCCACCTAAATGTTCTAGATTCAGTCTCTCCTCCGTTTCCACCAGCTGAATGTTTGCAGGACGAGCCGAGAGTGGGCTCAGGGAGGATCTTACTCTGAAAGTGGGTTAGGGATGACTCTCAGCTACTACCACACCTGACTTTAGCTCTATACCAATAGAACAAACTGAGCTACAGACATCTTGGACAGGTGCCTCCAAAAGTTTAGAGTTGTAAATGTTCATCCAAATTCTGAGAGGTTTAATAAATGCCTTTTCTCAGAGGTATTATGCTAACACTACAGGCAAATGAACACACACAGGCCAAATTATTAGTGCACAAATGTTCAGCAGATAGTTATTGCTGAAAAGACTTGCAACAAAAAATATTTAACCTTTTGTTTTCTTTCTTCTACACCAGGGGTCTGCAACCTTTATGATCAAAAGAGCCATTTCTGCTCCTTTGTTCACTAAATTAAACGTGTTCAGAGCCGCAATACCTGCTACAACTGGGATTCTCAACTGGTGGCCCACGGACACCCGCTTTGAACGTTATCAACCATTAAATGGCCATTATCAGTTATTATCATCCCCATACGTTAAGTTTGTTGGAGGAGGCTTTTCTGGACAGTAGGGTGACATTATAAAACTAAAAATATCTAATGATTTTTAACCTTTATTTAAGACAAAATAAAAGATGAGATTCTTGTAAAGAAGGAAAAAATAATATAGTTTTTGCTAGTGATGCACCGATCCACATTTCTCACTTCCGATCCGATACCAATACTTTATAACTGATCCGATACTGTTCAGGTATGTGACTCTGTATAATGAAACTTTCGTACCCAAACTATTCATTTTAACATTGTGTGAGATAAACCCAATGAAGACGCTCATAAGTCTTACAATAGGGAACCCACTGACTTTAACAGCACACAGGACAGGAGGCAAGTATACCACACACATGTCCTCCTTACTCATGGTGCAGCTGAAAAAAACTAAAAAAAGTCCTAAGCATGATGGGAAAGACAACACAGCCACTCTCCTTAACCACTAAGAGAGTGGATTTTGTTGTCTTTCCCATAATGCTTAGCGTTTTTTTAGTTTTTTCAGCTTTAGCTGGACAAACTATTGGTTATAACTATTGGTTATAATGGGTAAGACAACAAAACCCACTCTCTTAGTGGTTAAGGGGAGTGGCTGTGTTGTCTTTCCCATCATGCTTAGCGCTTTTTTAGTTTTTTTTCAGCTGCACCATGAGTAAGGAGGACATGTGTGTGGTATACTTGCCTCCTGTCCTGTGTGCTGTTAAAGTCAGTGGGTTTCCTATTGTAAGGCTTAAGAGTATCTTCATAAGGTTTAACTCATACCATGTTAAAAGGGGCAGTCACAGAATGTGATTGAACACAAGTGCTCTTTGAAGCTGGTATCGGAAAAATATCGGCAGGTTGGATCCGATATCCGATACTTAAATAATGCTGATATCAGATACCGAAACCGATACTGGATCGGATCTGTCCCATCCCTAGTTTTTGCCCAATTTCTTAAAACTAAAACAATATACTATGCATTCTTATGTGATTTTTTATATACATGTATTGTAGAAAAATTACATATCCTTTGAAGAAATACAGAGTAAAGTGAAATTGAGTATGTTTTACTTCTTGTAATGTTTCTAGTATTCATATATTTGCAAAATAAATTACAGGAAAACTGCTAAAATTAGCCCTTTTAGTTGTTGTTATAACAACCAATAAAATTCAGTTTTATTTCAGTTTTGGTCAAAGCTTGAAAGAGCCGCTGCAGAGGGACCAAAGAGCCGCATGTGGCTCCAGAGCCGCAGGTTGCAGACCCCTGTTCTACACAGACATAGAGAGATGGCGCACATGTAATCACTTACACGGACAACAAACACAGGAACACACACACGTGCAGGAGAAGAGATGCGGCAGGACTCTGTGGAAGCGTGGCTGATCGTCATTTATATTTATGAGCTGCTTTGCAAAGAGAGAAACGTTGATAAGCGCCGGTTTTGAATATTAACTCTGGCTTTATTAAAAACATATGCACTAAAGTCAAATCTGCTCAAATTAAACTCAGTTTGCCGAGAGAAGCACAACAGAGGACTGGGCAAAGAATTAACGCAGGATAAATGAAGATCGACGGTTGGGTAAGAGAGTTCAGGTAAAAACCTGCGTGAAGGTTGGAGGTGGAGATATTCAGCTCCGAGTTCTCGGCTGAAACTGAAGCAACATGAGCTAAAAGGAGAACTGAGCAGCTGCTCCCGCTCACATCTTCTTGTAGCACCTCGTCATGGATGAAGTGGAAGTTTTAGACTTAATGTTCAAGTTTCATCATGAGCAGCGCAATCACCTGGTCTTATTTACACTTATCCACATGACAGTAAAAGAACAACTGTCCAGAGTGCTGACAGGAAGGCAGGGATCCTGGGACCACGTCAAGAAACAGAAGACCCCAACGTTTCAGCTGGGAGATCAGCAGAGCCGGTTCTGATTAGGGCTGAACAATTAATTGCATTTGCAATAATATCGCAATATGATAAAATGAGATTTTCTAATCGCGAAGGCTGCAATTTAAGTTTAAGTTTATTCATTTTACAAAATGTGATACAACAAATGACAAGCAAATGAAAAGAATAAAATATATATAAGGTGTAAAATGAAAAGGTAGCAGATGAAGAAAATATCTTATTAAATCTGCTCCTATCTATCTAATACAAACTAATTGCTCTCTAATAACAAAATAAGTAAATAACTCGTTTAACCAACAATATATGGCTTACTCAGTTACATTCAATCATATTTGTTTAACAATTCAACTTTGACAATTTTCTTAAATACAGAAATTCTTTAAATACTGGCATTAAATTATTCCACAATGTTACGCCTTGTATTACTGTAGTTCTTCCCTTCAAACTTGTTCTGAACTGTGGTTTAACAAACACATCTTTACCCTTAAGATTGTAACAGCTTGTTCTTTTCACAAAAAACCTTTGAATATTTGATGGTAGTATATTATTATGTGCTCTATACATAAGTAACAAAATGTTGTAATCGACCAAATCATAGAATTTTAGTAGCTTCATTTGAGAAAATAATATACCAGAAGGGTGACAATAATGATTTCTGGTTATAATTCTCACAATCTTTTTTTGCATAATAAAAATAGGCATTGTATTGCTTTTGCATGCTTTTCCCCATACACTTACACAATAAATCAAATGTGGCACAATCAATGAATTATATAACAGATACAAAGATTTATCATTTAGTAGATATCGAACCCTATAAAGTACTGCAATTGATTTAGATATTTTTGTTTTAACTAAATTTATATGTTGTTTCCATGATAAATTATCATCAATAATAACACCCAAGAATTTTACCTCATTGACTCTGCGTATTTCTGAATCATCGATAAAAAATGGAATGTCTATTGATTTATTTTTATTGCTAAATATCATGTAGTATGTTTTATCCAAATTTAATGATAATTTGTTGAGTCTAAACCAGTTATGAATCTTTACAAACTCCTTCATTAATAAATCCATTACTTGTTCAATAGTGTCTCCAGAACAAAAAAAAGTTGTGTCGTCTGCGAACAAAACACATTTGATGACCCCAGACACTTTAACCAGATCGTTAATATATAAAAGGAAAAGTTTCGGACCGAGTATTGATCCCTGTGGAACACCACATGTAACAGTACAGTGATTTGATTTTACGTCATCCAACTGAACATATTGTTTCCTATTTTTTAAGTAACTGCATAGCCATTGTAAGGCTAATCCTCTTATTCCATATTTTTGTAATTTATTAAGGAGAATACTATGATTAACGGTATCAAATTTTGACTGGTCACGTGACACAAATCTTTATCAACACTTAAAAAAAAATCACAAAGACATTTACGATGGTTGCATGGCTAGAATGACAACAACCGGTGCTTCAACTTCAAGTAAGCAAAGTATCAGCCGACAGGGATCACTGACCGAACTGTTTGAACTTCAAACAGTAATTATTTTTATATCAAATTTTTTATATTTATTTATTAACTGTCATGTGAAGTTCAGACAGTAGTTAGGAAGTTCACTTAACATGTTTACGAAACAAGAAAAAATAGAAATGTGAAAAGAAAAGGCATAGATTTGTTTGCGTTATTGTAATCTCTGCTTTAAATAAATCTGACATTGTTTATTATAAAACAGATTGATTTATTGCTTCTGTTTGTTGAAAAATAATTGAGAAGATATAAAAAAATAATTCGCGTTTTAAATCGCAATTGCAATTTATAGAAAAAAAATCACAATTAGCTTATTTTCCAAAATCGTTCAGCCCTAGTTCTGATCCAGACTCCTAATGACTGAACCGCAGCAGAGTGTGTGAGACCCACACCAGAACCAGCAGATGGTCTGAAACTACAGCCCAGAACCAGAACCAGACAAAGACGATTCTGTTGGATTTTAAACGAGCTGTGGCCAACTGCTGATGTCAAACAAATAAAACGTCCTTTTTCTGCCATTTTTACTCAGATTTCAGATAATCCTGTTTGAGTATCGAGCTCGTGGCAGCAGGTGTGTACAGAGTTGGACTGAACCAGATCAAAGTGGGGGGGTGTTAAATGTAGTTACTTTATTTTTACTGAGTAGCTGACTGAGTTAACCTACAAACCTCACCTGGGATTTCTGGAAGTGATAACACGTTTCAGGTTTGGGCTCTCACATTTGAAACTGGGGGAGTAGCTGCTCTGTCTGCTCCCCGAACAAGTGCCACGTGCACTATAGAAGTGTTGTGCACGCTAAAATCCCTTTTTTTTAAATTCATTCAACCTTTATTTAATCAGGATAATCTCATTGAGCCTCGAGGACTCATTTACAAGAGCGACCTGCTACAAACTAAAGAATGATGACAACAGTAACAGTAGAAATTTCCTTAAACAATCAACAGTAGATAAACAAGAGAGAAATACAGATTTTTTTTTTTTAAACAAATTAAAACAAAATATCAAAGTATCAAAACATTATAAGGCAGATGTAGAAAATCAGAAACAGGAACATATCTGCATTGGTTTTTGCCAGGATTCCAACAGAGCCTTAAAACCATTTAGAGAAGTCAAGGCCGAGAGCTTTAAGTGTTTTTGACTTAGCTCACTATGATCAGTCACATGTTCATTCATTCATTCATTCATTCATTCAACCTTTATTTATACAGGCTAGCCTCGTTGAGTCATGGGGACTCATTTACAAGAGGGACCTGTCTCACTCACACCAAACAACCATCCACTCTCACACTCACACCTAGGGTCAATTTAGAGTCACCAATCAGCCTAACATAACATGTAACAAGAAGCCCAGCGTGTCAATAATATGCCACAGAGGATGTCGCCAGGACCCTGAAAAGACCATGCAGGTTGGATCCCCACAGCAGATCATCTGCCTCCATCTCCCAGCATCCTCTCTGTCACACCACTGCAAGTCCATCCATCATGATCCCTGTCTGCTCTGTGTAGATCCATCACTGTAAATCTCTGGACAGTCCAAATTCAGCTAGAGTGCCAGTGTCCTCCTACTCCCAGTCCAAAGTCTGGATGAATAAAGGGTTGATTCAAGAACAGTGAGGGTTGATTCAAGAACAGTGGTCAACCAAACATGAGCTCTAAAGAACCGACTGGTTTGTAAATACAGGTAGTCCTCGACTTAAGACGGTCTCGAGTTACGACGTTTTGCGGTTACGACGCATCTCCCATTAAAAAAATTTGATTAAATTTTTGAAATTTTATTTTGAAAAGCCGAGTTACGCAGTTTCCGGTTTTACTAGCTGTGGAGGCTACAGCTGCCCTGTACTCTCTAAAAAAGCTAAGTCTGGTCTTCTGGACATTCAAAAATCAAAACAAAACTGTACATAGTACAACTTACTACTGTGTGTATTGTGAACGCGGTTTTACGTCGTAAACAAATACGTATGGAGGATGGACCGAGCTGGACGGCGGTTTTACGACGTAAACACAATGGAGAATTCGGAGGAACGGCTTCACCAGCATACCAGTAGGAAATTAACTCTTTTATCACTTCATTATGGCTCCCAAATGTATATGTTTTTTGATAATTATGTAAGGTACTGTGTTAGGATAGGCTAAGTGCGTGGTAAAATACAGTACTGTACGTTTATGGTTCAGTATGTACATATGTTCCAACTTACGTCGAAATTCGCATCACGCCAGCGCGCAGGAACGGAACTCCGTCGTAAGTCGAGGACTACCTGTACGTGAAAGAACTGCAGGTTCTAATATCGGTCCTGACACACTTCTGAATTACGGTGCTCTCTCTGGGCTCTGTGACCTGACGGTCTGAAAAATGATGAGTAAAGACCAGAGGTGGAGAAGAGGAGTGTCCGAACATATTGAGTAAAACTGTGGAAATTACGGGATACGATGATGTATTTGAACAAACAGGAAGTCATACAAATCAACTGTGACAACAAACCGCTACACGTTCTGCACACGAGGGACGTCCTGCGCTCAAGGGCAACACGAGTCTCTCATGTAAACAAGCGTTTATCAAACGGGGATTCGTTCTCTCCACGGCGCTCACTTGTCGGCGGACGCCGTCTGCGTGCAGAAGGAGTCACTCTTCTATCTGCGGCCCCCGTTGTCCGGAGCTGATTTTCATTAGCGATAGTGGCTCGCACAAATCAAAAAGTTGAGGCGCTCGGGCGCCGCGCCACGCTCCTTTAATTTCCTGTTGTTGGAGGACTGAAGGATTGTGGGGCGGCCACGAGAAACAGGAAGTCCGATAAAGCCCCCGCGATGGCTGCCCTTGGAGGTGGAGGAGGGTGTGGGCAAGTGGCTGTTTAGTGAGGATGTGTGTTTGTAAAGTGAATGAGTTGTACGTGTGTGTGTGTGTGTGTGTGTGTGTGTGTGTGTGTGT
>JBBPBX010007586.1:8703-22562 GCA_038048925.1 Garcialebias charrua | reverse complement strand
GTTAATCAGCAGTATTTTCAAGTGACATATCACCAATTAAAGCAGCATTACAGGGGCGGCCGTGGCGTAGTGGTAATGGCAGTCGTCTCCCGATCGGAAGGTTGGAGGTTCGAATCCTGGTTCCCCACACCATGTGTTGTTGGGGAAAGCCCCTCCTTGGCTCCGATGTGTGTCCCATCGGTGTATGAATGTGATAAAGCACCGATTAGTCTTTTTACAGAGTGCTGTATGAGTGGGTAAATGAGGCACAGTGTGTTGTAAAGAGCTTTGAGTGTCTTGATGAGATAAAAAGATGATCTACAAGTACAGTCCATTTAGCTTCTACCCTGAAGCGGTTACTCATAAATCCCTAACCAGAAAAATCACAGTAAATGGTAAATGAAGCTTATTTATACTGTATAGTGCTTTCTAGCCCCCTGTGAGGAGCCCCATTCATACACCGGTAGCGGCAGACTGCCATGCAAGGCGCCTTTCCATTCCTACCGGGAGCAACTCGGGGTTAAGTGTCTTGCCCAGGGACACTTCGGCATGTGATTGCTGGTGGAATTGAACCCCAAACTCTGACACTGGAGGACAACTGCTCTAACCACTCAGCCACAGCCGCCCCTAAGCTGTTCCTTGGTTTTGTGTTTAAAACATCTGGCAGGAAGTCATGTGACCACCTGAACACAATCAGTTTTCACACTCAGAACCAGAAGCTGGGAGCAACTAGCCTGGTTAAAACCAGACCCTTGTCCTTCACTTCGCTTCGGACTAGGGTCTGGGACTTCTCCATAGAGAAATGATTCTTGCTGGAGGCGTGGCCTCTGCCAGAGGAACAAAACCATTGGATCTTAGAAAAATTTTGAACAGGGAAAGCATTCTGCTCCCTCCCCCTCAGAGCTCTGCCGAACTTGACATCTGCTCCGCCTCCTGCTGAATTTTCTCTCGCTGCCTGCATATTCTGTGTTTATAACGTTTGAAAAAAATTAAATAAAACCATGTAGCGCTGGTCCAGAAGACCAGAAAATATGCAGGGACTCGGGCAGCAACGTAATAATAATTCAATTTATAATTAATTCAATTTATAACGCACTTTTCATTACTGAAAATCTCAAAGTGCTACACATATATTGAATGCTACACACATTCATAAACCGGTGGCGGCAGACTACCATGCAAGGTGCTTTCCAGTCCTACCGGGAGCAACTCAGGGTTAAGTGTCTTGCCCAAGGACACAACGACACATGGTGCGGGTCCCGGGAGTCGAACCGCCAACTTTCCGATCGGGAGACGACTGCCATTACCACTACACCACGGCCGCCCGCAACGTAAAACCCTATTTTAATTCTCTCGTGACAACCTTAGTCATTTCCTTATTCTTTGCACCGCAGCGGAGAGAGAGGAGGAGGAGGGAGCGATCACTTGACTTTTGGGAAAAAAAACAAAATAAAACTCCAGATAAGGGATTAAGAAGGGTAATTTAACACATTTGTGTCACATATAAAACAGTCCTGCATCGCTTTGCATCGCTTTGAATGAGAACATGCGGCTGCTCGCTGGCTCTGGCTGCGCGCTGGGACAGGTGGCACTCAGCGGAGAGGAGGAGGAGGAGGAGGGAGCGATAACTTGACTTTTGGCCAAAAAAACCAAAAGAAAACTCCAGATAAGGGATTAAGAAGGGGAAATTAATACATTTGTGTCACATATAAAACAGTCCTGCATCGCTTTGCATCGCTTTGAATGAGAACATGCGGCTGCTCGCTGGCTCTGGCTGCGCGCTGGGACAGGTGGCACTCAGCGGAGAGGAGGAGGAGGAGGAGGGAGCGATAACGACTTTTGGCCAAAAAAACAAAAGAAAACTCCAGATAAGGGATTAAGAAGGGGAAATTAATACATTTGTGTCACATATAAAACAGTCCTGCATCGCTTTGCATCGCTTTGAATGAGAACATGCGAATGCTCGCTGGCTGCGCGCTGGGACAGGTGGGGGCGTGGGTTAGGGGCCAAAAACTCCGCCCCTTCTGTTCTCTGATTGGTCCGGTCAAAAATCTACCGGAGAAATCGTTGTCTATGGGAGAAGTCCCAGACTGAGCAGTGAAGGGAAATGAAAATTGAGCGGAGCTGCGTAGGAATGGCGAGGGCCAGGCTAGGGAGCAACAGTTACTGGTCGGATTTGTAGAGAAAATGACCCAAACTGGTTGATAGAGTCCAGAAGAACCCGATCAAGACTTTTGCAAGGTTTATCAGTTTGATTCACTACGTTGATACTAAGGGTGCAGGAAAAAAATCAATTAAAAAAAAATATCTAGATTCTTAGTCCTGGCAATTCAGAATCGATTCTAAAAGCCCCAAAATCGATTTATTTATTTATTTATTTATTCATTTTACATTAAAACCCAAAAGATAAAGAAAATAAAACCATATCTCATAGTACAGTATATGAAAGAATACATAAAATGAAAGGTGGCAGAAAGAAGAAGAAATCTTATTTTATCTTCCCCTTTTTTCAAAAACAAAACAAGTTCAAACAATCAATTCAAACAATAATCTTCTATAAGTAACAGAGCAAAAAGCTAACCTAATACTGGTTATTTAAGTTATAGAATTTAATGCATTCCTGTATTATTTGTTCTTATTTTTGGTATAAATATCAAACGATGCAAAAAAGTTGATACAGTACAGAACCTAAAATTATTGTTTTAAATAAATGCTCTATTTGTTTACATTGTTGTTTATTCTTTTCAGCTTGTCAGTTACAAAACTGAAACTAAATTTATGACAATTTTAATAGAAAAATTGTTTCTGAATCAAAAATTGTTTCTGAATCGAAAAATTGATTTTGAATCGAATCGTGACACCAAAAATCGGAATCTAATCGATTCTCCAGACGCAGAGATTCGCACCCCTAGTTGATACCAAACGCACCGTCAGGACCACTTCAGATACAATGGAACTTCAAAAAGTTTGAGACAAAACATGTGAAGGCGTTTGAGGTGTGTACGTGTGCGTGCATGTGTGTGTGTGTCAGTTTCTTAATCTAATAGCATGCAAAGGAAATAGAGCGGAGCTGGAGATCCTTGACATACACCGACTCAATACCAAGACCTAACACTTAATCATCTGCAGTACCTGGACTTACTGTGTGTGTGTGTGTGTGTGTCTGTCTGTGTGTGTGTGTGCGTGCGTGTGTGGGTCTGTGCGTCTCCCCGGGCGCTGTGAGGATGGGCAGTAGTTATTAACCTGCTGCCCAATTTCTGTCACGGCTGCTTTGTGGCTCTGAGCAAAAGTGTGTGTGTGTGTGTGTGTGTGTGTGTTCTTCCTCAGTGAAGTTATTACCACAAATTACTGAATGAATGCGACTAAAGGAAGCTGTTCTGTTGGAAGTTTGAGTCGGAGGGAAGCGCTCGGCTGCAGCTGAACAGAAAAATGGATTAAAAAACTTCAGTATTTTATTTAAAAAAAACATCCAGAATGTGTTCAACAACTGACAGGGATGGTAGGAACGTTTTTTACTCTCCCACCACCGGAGGAGAGAGGGAAGCATTTCTTCACCGGACTCGTTTCAACCTTTAATAAAAGTTCATTTTGTTTGAATGAAGTTTGACGTTTTAATGTTCGTTCACTTTTCAAAAACTCTCCATCGTAACTGAACTCAGAATTTCTCGATGCGAGAAATCAAAGTAAAGGCAGTAAATGATGGAAGGTATATGATCTGGAGTTTTACAGGTTGTTCAGGTAGCCCTCCAGGCTTAAAGCGTATGTGACATGATTTTGTAACTATAAAATTACTCAACATAAATATCTTGTATCATTCAGCTATGTTCGTTTTTGCAAACAAACTTATAAAATATATTTAATTTTGATTTAAAAATGATTTTCAACTTTGCGCCGTGTTTATTCACGGGAAATCCGATTACACGCGAATGCAACATCTGTGACGTAGTGTGGGGCAGAGGGCTCTGGTATGCTTTTACATATTAATGGACAATTTAAAACCCGACGAATTTAGCAATCTAAGTGAAGATTTGAGCTATTTGTCTTCAGTTTGGGAAGCAGAAAGTTGGATGAACAAGAAACAGCAGGTTCTAATTTAGGTCTGCACCCGTATTTATTTACGTTTTACCTTTTCAGGAAGCGAGTGAGCTCCGAGGGGGGAGGGGCTTTATTTATTCCATTCTTGATGAAGTATTTCTTCTTTTGGGAAAGTGAAAAGGCTCACTTGTTCACTGATGATATTAGAACACCCAAAGGTGACACAACGTACAGTAACAGCATTTTTCAAGTAAAAAAAAAGGCGATCTACAGGCGATCTCCAGACAGACACAGACTGCTTCTGCCCGATACTACGTCACAGATGTTGCATTCGTGTGTAATCGGATTTCCCGTGAATAAACACGGGGCGGAGTTAAAAATCATTTTTAAATCAAAATTAAATATATTTCTAAGTTTGTTTGCAAAAACAAACATAGCTGAATGATACAAGATATTTATGTTGGGTAATTTTATGCATAGTTACAAAATCCTGTCACAGATGCTTTAAACAGTAGTTTGAGGTGAAACGTGCCGACGCTCAGGCCTGGACGGGAGTTTTCCAGACAATTCCCAGCACTGTGAGCTGGTTCTGTTCTGGGTCACAGACCGAGGGAGGCATGTTGAAAAATCATGTAAGCCAACAGTCAGCTGGAAAATTAAAAAAATAATCAAAAAGGCGTTCAATACAAGATCAACTGGACTTTATTTGTAACAGAAAACGTTTCGACTCCCATCCGGGAGGCTTTCTCAATTCCATGAAAAAAATAATAATAATTGTTTTGTTAAGTGAAGGAATGTAACCAGAGCCAGTACTTAAGTTCCTCCCCTTGATCCACGTCCGTCCCGACCAAACACCCACATCGACAGTTACAACGTGCTCCTGAAAGGTTTGGACAAAATGCTGCTAATGTAACGGTGTGTGTGTGTGTGTGTGTGTGTGGGTGGGTGGGGTGGGGGGGGTCCATCCCTCCTCCTCCGCCTCCTCCAATAAAAAACAAATTAATTTTTCTGCGCCGGCTGATTAAAAATGTACCTACCACATGCAGCTCGGAGCCACGTGCAACAGGAGCCCACTATGCAAATCTCACCCTTTTAAGACTTATCTACATATCAAATATTCTCCAGGCTTCACAAACTCACATACTGTATTAAACGCTGACCGGGTGCTGGAGTGTGTGTGCACATGTGTGTGTGTGTTGTAGCAGCAGACAGAAGTGTGTCTGAGCTCTCATGTTTATCAAAGGGAAGCAGTTATATCTGAGAGCACTGGATGGCCCTTTGCTGCCAGAGCTAATCACACTGATGTGTGTGTGTGTGTGTGTGTGCGTGTGTGTGTCTTCAGATGTATCTGCATGAGGGTGTGTGTTATAAGTTGTTTTACGTTCTCCGCACGGCTCACGCCGCCTCGAATCAAAGTCCTGTCCACACAGAAACAAAGTTTTATTAAAACAATCTTCGTGTTCCTTTCCAAAGAAGAATTGTTTGAGCGCAGCCACAGTAGCGACCTGCTGACTGCAACAGGTGGAGCAGTGGACATTTGTTTTTGCGAAACAACCTGTTATCACTCCCAGCAATAAGACAAAAGCATTTATCTTCTAATTGTATTTTTTCTTTTTTAGTTAGAAGAACCTTGACTTGAGAAGGATGTCAGAAATGCAGCTGCCAGTAAGAGAGAAGAAATATGGATGCAGTTAGAGAGGACATGAAGGTGGTTGGAGTGAGGACAGAGCGAGGTGGAGGATGACTCGCTGTGGAGACTCCTGAAGAGGGAAAAGCCAAAAGAAGAAGAAGAAAAGGAGGTCTGAGAACGTTCTGTCATGGAGATAAACAGGTCAAGTTTGAACTTTAAATCGTTTTCTCATGTTTATGTTTATGTTTATGTTTATTAAATTTGTTCATTTTTTTTTACAAAAGAAACAATACAAGGCAATCTCATAATGATAGTGTACAAAATGTAAAAAAATGAAAGGTGGCAGAAAGAAGAATAAATCTTATTATATCTGCCCCTTATCTCCAACAATCAGATTAAACAACAGTAGTCAAACCATGTAAACAATAATAATCTTCAACCAACTTTTTCCAACAGTCAGGTTAAACAATAATATTCTTCAACCAACAGTACAAAATTACTAACTCTTTTTAATTTTCTAACTAACAGTACAAAATGACTAACTCTTTCTAATTTTCTAACTAATACAATACACATTACGTTATTTCACATATATTTTTTTAACACATTTGTTTTGATCATTTTTTTAAATGTAAACATTGACTTGGCATTTTTAACTACATTCTCCAAGCCATTCCATAATCTAATTCCCTGGATTGAGGTAGAACGTCCCTTCAAACTGGTTCTGAATTGTGGTTTTACAAACAACTCTGTTCCCTTAAGATTATAACAACTTTGTCTTTTAACAAAGTGCATTTGGATATTTAAAGGTAATGCATTATTTTGAGCTCTATACATAACTGATAAAATATTATAGTCTACCAAATCATGGAACTTCAATAATTTTAGTTGATAAAATAATGTACTTGATGGATGACGGTAATGCTTTCTAGTGATAATTCTTACAGCTCTTTTCTGTAATACAAAAATAGGCTTTGTGATTGTTTTACACGCTTTCCCCCAAACATCAATACAATAGATTAAGTGTGGAACAATGATTGTGTTATACAACAAATACAGAGCTTTATCATTCAATAGGTCTCTGACTTTGTACAGTACTGCTATCGATCTAGCTATTTTTATTCTTACAGAATTTATGTGTTGTTTCCATGTCAGTTTGTCATCAATGATAACACCCAAAAACTTCACCTCATTCACTCTACAAATCTCAACATCCTCAATTTTGAGTGGAACATCAACAGTTTTCTTTTTATTACCGAATATCATGTAATTAGTTTTTTCTAGATTTAATGATAATTTATTTATTTTAAACCAAGTTTGTATCTTGACAAATTCTGTCTTTATCAATTCTAACATTTGTTCTATATCTTCACCTGAACAGAAAAAAGTGGTATCATCAGCGAAAAGTACACATTTAAGGAGTCCTGACACATTTACCAAGTCATTCACATATAAAATAAAAAGCTTTGGTCCAAGTACAGAGCCTTGGGGAACTCCACATGTGATATTACAGAGGTCAGATCTTACATCATTTATTTGTACAAATTGTTTCCTATTTTTTAAGTAGCTAGATACCCACTGTAATGCTGGTCCTCTAATACCATATTTGTTCAGTTTTTCAAGGAGAATGGTGTGATCAATAGTATCGAATGCTTTTTTTAAATCAACAAAGATACTGATACAATGTTGTTTTTGATCGACAGCAGTAGTTATTTGTTCCATTAATTCCATGAGAGCCATTGATGTAGAGTTTTTTGATCTAAACCCATACTGACTGTTGCTTAGAATATTTTGTTTATCTATAAATTGGTCTAGTCTGTTCACAAATAGTTTTTCAAGAATTTTTGAAAACTGTGGTAACAAGGATATAGGTCTATAATTGTTGAATACACATTTATCACCATTTTTAAAAAGAGGAACGACCTTAGCTACTTTCATATTATCTGGAAAAATTCCTGTTGAAAATGATAAGTTACATATGTATGTGAACGGCTCAATAATATGGCTCATTATGTCCTTTACAAACATCATATCCATGTCCACCCAGTCTTTCGATCTCTTGTCTGTAAGATGTTTTACTACATTCATTATTTCCTCTTTGTTAGTTCCATTTAGGAAAATACTATTTGCACAACCTGTAATTGAGTGGATCATATTTTTATCTACTTTTGGTATCTTAGCTGCAAGGCTTGATCCAACATTTACAAAATATTGATTAAATCCATTAACAATTTCATTTTCATCATGAACTTCATCGTTGTCTTTTACAAAATATTTTGAAATACCAGTTTTTGCTTTATGATTCTTCAGTACACCATTCATTACTCGCCATGTTGCTTTCATATCACCATTAGTTTTATCTAATAATTTACTATAATATTCTTTCTTATGTTTCCTTATAATCCCTACTAATTTATTTTTATACTTTTTATATTTTTCTTCTGCGCTCTGACTTCGTAATTTCAAGAAACATGAATACAAATAATTCTTTTTTTTACATGCATTTCTTAACCCTTTTGTCATCCATGGTTGATCATTCGTATTTCTCTTTGTGTAATTTGTTTGCACACAATTCTTTACATACAGGGTTTCCAAGATATTCATAAACTCATCATATGCTCTGTTCGCATCATCAACATACACATCATTCCAGTCTTGTTTATCCAGATCCTCTTTCAATTTTCCCAAAACTTTTTTTGATGTGTTTATGATCTTTTTCTTCGTTGTGACTGCTTTTGTGATATTCATGTCTGTGAATCAGGCAGCTTACAGTAAGAACATTCAGAGATATCATGATAATTACAAGCACCGGATGTTTACATGTTTGCAAAAAGCAAGAACATAAATCTTGATCTGTTAATCTCATAAAATTGACCCAGAGATTTCTGAGGGGAATTATTTTTAAGTTAAAGAGGTTGAAACTGGACTGAATGTGGCCTGAAGTTTCATAAACGTCTACATCTGCTTTTTTTGTTTCAATAAGTTAAAGTAAAAGCACAGTGTATAAATACGGGTTGTCACTTTCATCACACCAACCAGGTGCCCCCATCAGAAGGGCCAACAGCCCTAACCTCTGACCCATGGTGGTGCACCCCACATTTTGCTCCTCCTAATAAAACAAGGTGTGGAGCGCTCCCAAGAAGCTTACATGCTAAGTGTCAAAATAAATCATAGGATGACGACGCTCTTGGGTCGTAGGTCAGGATACAGGTGAGACTATGACATCATTGTCAGAAGGTTCTGTTTTAGCCATCTACACAAAGACCCACAGGTGGCATGTAAAATGAAATGAAAGCCGTTTCTGTGGACTCAGGACAGACAAACGTCCTGAGTGGACGCTCCACAGGTCAAAAAGTCCCTACAAAGGGAGACATGCACCTCAAACTGCGCTAGATGTTGTGCTGTTGTCTGTTTAAATTGGGCTCTAATAAACTCCTTGTTACCTTCTGATTGAGATACGGCCCTGAACTCATGCACGTCTTGTTTAAAGGGTGCGTGACATGATTTTGGAACTTTGCATTCTGGCACAAAATATATTTCTTATTTCATTCAACTATGTTCGTTTTTGCAAACATAATGATAAATTAATGAAAATTCATTTCAAAGGGAGTTTAAAATGTGCGCCGTGTTTCTTTGCGGGACATCCGGGTACTTCCGCATGCGACTTCTGTGACGTAATCACAGGAATGTCTCCTAGAACGCCCCTTTACATAACGATGGCGCACAATATACAAACCGACGAATTTAGCAATCTAAGTTTAGATTTGAGCGATTTGTCTTCAGTTTGGGAAGCCAAAGTTAGTTCAGGAGGTTGAACAAGAAACAGCAGGTTCTGCCTTACCGTTCAGGTGGAGCAAGGGGGACAGCTTTGTTTGTTTTGTCCAGTCTTGACAAAGTTTTTCATCTTTTGGGAAAGTGAAAAGGCTCACTTGTTCACTGATGATATTAGAACACCCAAATGCGACACAACGTAACTGCATTTTTCAAGTTATACAAAAAAAAAAAGGCGATCTTGCAGACAATGAATATGCGTTATCCTAACAGACGCAGACTGACCTTCCTGTCTACGTCACAGAAGTCGCATGCAGAAGTACCCGGATGTCCCGTGAAGAAACATGGCGCAAATTTTAAACTCACTTTGAAACAAATTTTCATTAATTTATCATTTTGTTTGCAACAACGAACATAGTTGAATGATACAAGATATATATTTTGTGCCACTTTATGCAAAGTTCCAAAATCATGTCACACACCCTTTAAAGCACAAAAAGAGTTTTAATGAAGCAGAAGTCATCTAACAAGTTGGGTTAGTATGACTCTAGGGGTGGGGGGTGTAGATCAGGACAATTTAAAAAAAATTAAGACAGAACTAAACCCAAACTGTATGATTCTGGTGAAGTGTCGAATAGACAGGAAGCTGCTTTGTAGCTTTGGGAACCAGATTAAAGTTACTTATCAATTAGGGGAGAAAACATGGACCTACAGAGTGTCTGAGATTATAAAAAAAAACTATTTCAGAAAAAAGTGTGAAGTTACAAAAAGATAAAAGTGTTTTAGGGCCACCTGCTGTAAAGCAGCCAGCTGCCAGCTTCCATCTGCCAAACTTCCCATTAGGCTCGCCTCCAACAATCAACAAGAACACAGTAGAACTGGACCCTGTGTTCTGGTGAATGCCCCCTCTCCTCTGCTGGGCCCGAGCCAGACAAACAGATGAGACGTGAGCACGAATGGAAAGCAGGTTCTGTGTCAACTATGACCATTTTTATTTTCTGACTCAGAACGAATACGTCCAGCAGGTGCCAGGCCCGGTTAGGAGACGGAGCTGCAGCTCAAAAACCATGATTCAGGTCAAGTTTTAGCTTTCAGGTTCTGGTTCAGAAAGCTGGTTAACCTGAGTCTGTCGCCATGGCAACTGATGCTGAAAGCCTTAACACGACCCGGACCAGAACATTTCTGCTGGAGCAAAACTTTCATGGTTTTGATGTTAATATGTGTATTCTACCCCTGCCCCCCACAAACATTTAATGCAACAGAAATTAAAATCTAAAGATTAGCAGGTTTAAAGGAATTAGAAGTTGAGCTGTCGCTTCAAAAAGCAAGAATTAAAACTTTTACAATCCCTGCTAAATGAAAATATACTTTAATCCTTGCTGCACAACAATTACTGTTCAAATAAGCAGCTACAGACACACACACACACACACACACACACACACACAAGCAGGTTCTGTGTCCTGCTTGTGGTGGTGCAGAAGTTAGAGAAGCTGGGCCTGTTATTGGAAGATTGCTGGTTCAACGCCCAGTACCAACAACATGAAAATGTGGGTGGGAAAGTTGAAACATCCACACCGGCCTCCATCCTCATTTGCCCCACTCTAGGCCCTTGAGCAAGGCCCTCAACCCCCACCATCTGCTCCCCCGGGCACCCTAGATAGCAGTTCTCTGCTCCACACAGAGAGCTGTGGTAGCTCGGTGGTCTGTGGTTGTGTCAGGAAGGACATCAGCTGTAAAATTATTTGCCAAATATTCGTGCGAGCTAGTTTGCTGTGGCGACCCCTGAAGAAGGGAGCATCCGAAAGAAAAAAAAATCTCACACACACACACACACACACACACACACATACACACGCACACAAGTACCCAGAATGCCGCAGGTCCCTCTAAAGGTCTCGAGTGTCTCCCTCTCGTCCCACTCTGGTCTACTCAGAACAATTAGCCTCCATTGTGGGCTCTCCCAATAAAAGAGCATTATGGGAATTCCCACCACTTACCACCTTTCCTTTTCTAAACAGGCACCCAATTAGACAGCTAAAGGACAAAGACATGAGGACAAGAGGGGGCTTGAGGAGGGGATGGAGGGCGAGCTGACGACAAAACTCATTTTAGTTGAAGCGGATTAAATTTGATTGTTTTATGTAAAGTTGACATTTTAGTATTTTTAAAGATTTAAGGTCTGCACCTGAAAGTTTGATTAAACTAACAGTCGTTACCCGCCACGTGTTGTAAATGACTCCGCTTGGCTAGCTGTGGCGGCCATCTTGAATCAGTGGCAGACGTACATCCAATAAATCCTCAGGTTTTATTAAAACCCGTCCACGGAGACAAACCTCAGCTGTGAGACGTGACAGAACTTTACAGCTCGGGTCGGTCACACGGTTCTGCTGCTGCAGGAACAGAACCTGCAGGTCCGACCGTCTGGGCCTTTCACTGCAGCTAACCTCTCATGTCTCTGTGTGAAGATGAAAGCAGTGCCTCTTCAGAGAGAGAGGACCACTTCAGGCTGGAGCGGGCCAGACACACACACACACACACCCCATTCCTGAACAGAAGAATTCCCATGCTGTCATGGGAAAGCCTCTCCCTCTGCTGTGGTTCTGACCCACTGACTGAACTCAACGCGAGTTTCTGGAAAGCATTTCCTCATCAAATGAACCCACTTTGTTGTTTTTTTATGTTCATTTTTAGGGGTGTAACGAGATCTCGTTGTACGAGATCTCGCGATATTAAACTCCCGCGATATCTCTCGTTGAGAGGTAACGTTGTCTCGCGAGTCGCTAATGCTAGCGCTAGCAGAGCCCCTAGCAAGTCAGCGTCACGGACAGCATGGCTTTGCCGGATGAAGTTGCTATAGAAGACGCCCCAACTACTGATGGAGGGTCCCGGTGCCGCAGACGCCTCTACATTGATGGAGGGTCCCGGCGCTGCCGACGCTGCCCCGAATGTAAAGACACACTTGTGTAAACACCGGTGTGACCGGCGTTGCCAGATAGAGTCCCACCCACCCAAAGCACTCTTTACCCGCAAAAGTCAGAAGGAAAATCGCGGTGAACCGCCCAATCTGGCAACACTGGTGAGTGACGGCTGCAGATTCAGTGCTGATGCGGATATTTATGTTCAATTTTTGGAAAGTCCTGCGTGAATATCTATTTTTTTAAACAAAGTTGAACGTTCTAAGGTCTAAGGAGATTCAATCAGTAAAATGAAGACATCAGTTGAGTTTGTAATACATGTTAAAACAGAATAAAAGCCTTTTTGCGGCATAAAACCGATCTTTGAAGTTTTCTTGAACTAACATTAAAATCTCGTCTCATTCTCGCGAACTCTGTAATTTGTCTCGTCTCGTCTCGAGAGTTTTGTGTATCGTTACACCCCTATTCATTTTGTTTTAAAAAATCTCATTTCTGTCCTAAGTGGTCTGCTTCTGTGGCTCGTCATCATTTTCACATTCGTCTTTCTTTAAGCCACATTTGGATTTAGCTCGGACAAAACGTGACAGAATCTGTAGGTTCTGTGTTGGTCCAGACAAACCAAACCATGTCTCTGGAACTGCACGTGATACCCGGATGATCCGGGTATCACAGGGCGGCTTAAAGAGCCAGGAATCTGTGAATGGGTTTGGTCACATACAGTTCACTTGCTAACATGCTAACTGCTTTAGATCGCTGCAAACGTTTGTTTTGAAACAGAAAAGAGAAAGATGGATGACTGAACTTGGCAAAAGGGCCTTCTCCTACTCCGCTCCCGTTTCCTGGAATATTTTACAAAAAGATCTGAAGCTCTCGACCTTGACTTGTCTGAATGATTTTAAGAATCTGTTGGAATCCTGGCAAAAACCAATGCAGACATGTTCCTGTTTTTGAGTTTCTACATCTGCCTTATAATCTGTCTGTTTTTGCTACTTCGATATCTTTGTTTTAACTTGTTAAAAAAACAATCTGTATTTCTCTCTTATGATTGTCTATTGTTGATTGTTCAAGGAAATTTTACTGTCGCTGTTGTCATCATTCTTTAATCAAAAAAGGCGTTCAATACAGAACAACTGGACTTTATTTGTAACAAACAAGACGTTTCGCTCATCATCCGATAATCTTTCTCAATTGGAGACTGTGAGAGGGAGAGAGAAGTTATAAGCAAAGCTGGGCCACTGGTGCACACCAAACTAGGTAAATTGGAAGCTAACACACACACATACTTGAACGCCTTTTTTGATTTTATCATGTCCTGGACGACTGAGAATCTACATCATCATTCTTTAGTTTGTAGACAGGTCTCTCTTGTAAATGAGTCCTCGAGGCTCAATGAGATTAACCTGACTAAATAAAGGTTGAATGAATGTCTCTAACCCTGACCGAGTTATCCTCTGAATAAAATGTACGACTAACGTTGCCAGAGTCAGAGTCAGAGAGTCTTTATTGTCATTTGCACCGCATGTGGT
>JBBPBX010007585.1:37698-64791 GCA_038048925.1 Garcialebias charrua | reverse complement strand
TTCTGAACATCTACCTAAAACCAACATCTTGAAGTAAAACGCATGAAGAGTGAGACTATTTATCAAAATGCAGTATTTTCATTTCAACAAATTACCAAAATACATCCACATTTTTTTTAAAACTTTGTCATTGTAGGAAAAAACCCAAATCGGTGATTGAAAGTTTTCCATTTTGCGCTGGATGAATGGGTGTGTGGTAATGACGAAACTGAAACAGTTTCTAAATGAGGTCATGGTCTCAAGGTCCTCTTTGGTTTTTTGCAGCTCTGACGCGCTGGGACCAGAAAAGCTGGTTAGACCTTAATGCAACTGAACAATCAACCCAAAAAGCATGCTTACTTTGCAAGCCTGGATGTTGTACAACACACAAAGCACTATTACGTTCTTTCAGACTGAATGCTACACAATGCTGTCAACTTGCACAACCCAGAGTATCGGCTTGCACTTCAGTTTGGCTACTGGACTATCTGAGTTCACTGGGACTCAGGTAGGCCTACACAAACTATTTAGTTATCAAATGGGGGTGCCCTTTGTAAAGTTACACAGTCAAAAATTAACAGCAGTATTTTTGGTTTATTTAGCCTTTCATTAAAAACTTTTTTTTTTTCAAAGTCAGATTTTCACCATGTTATTCATACATTTATAAATGTCATAGTTCCAAACTAAATATTAAATTTACAAGTTAAATATTTAGTTTACAGTACAAACTAAATACTTAACTTGCAAGTTAAATATTTAGCTCCATGCTAAATATTTAGTTTCCAAACTAAATGTTTAATTTCCAAACTAAATATTTAACTTGCAAGTTAAATATTTAGTTAGTGAACTAAATATTTAGGTGTAAATTAAATATTTAATTTCCAAGCTAAATATGTATTTTCATAAACATTTAATTTCTAAGCTAAACATTTAATTCCTAAACTAAATATTTAATTAGCTAACTAAATATTTAGCTTGGACCTAAATATTTAATTTGCAAGTAAATGTTGTAAATTTATTGTAAATTAAACATTTAGCTTGGACATAAACATCTAGTTTGTAAACTAAATATTTAACTTGTAAATTAAATATTTAGTTTGGAACTATGACATTTATAAATGTATGAATAACATAGTGAAAATATGAGTTAATGAAAAAAAATTATTATGAAAGGCTAAATAAACCAAAATATAGCTGTTAATTTTTGACTGTGTAACTTTACAAACAGCACCCCATAGGTGCTCTAATCTAAATACCGTATTTTCCGGTGTATAGGTCGCACCTTTTTATGGTTTTTTTCAAGGCCTGCGACCTATACACCGGTGCGACCTATATATGGCTTGTTATCACTTTCGGCGAAACAAATTTTTAAATCCAGCTCATTTCACAATTACGTTCATTTATTAAGGAAAAGTTCAGCTCAGACACATATTTGCTATAATTTTTATCAAACAAATAATTGTTTTTAAGTGTTAATCTTCTTAAAAGCCTTGCTGTGCGCTCCTGTGGCAGACATTTGCAGCAGAGCTAAACGTAGGTGCGACCTATACACCAGTGCGACCTATCTAGGGATTTTTCCAATCTATTGGTGATAATTGGATGGTGCGACCTATACACCGGTGCGACCTATACACCAGAAAATACGGTACTAGATTTTTTTTTTGTATTTTTGATGTACAGTACATTTAATGTTAAAAAAAAAAATCTCTAAGAAATCTAAGCAGAACAAAGTCAAAAGCTGACACATTTACTCATCCTCACTCTGTCTGAGACATGCTGTAATTTTGTAAAAGCTCCTCGGATGAGAAGCGAAACGTCTTCTGTTACAAATAAAGTCCAGTTATTTCTGTATTGAACGCCTTTTTTGATTTTATCATGTCCTGGATGACTGAGAATCTTCACCAGCATGCTGTAATTCACTTCAAGTTCTCTAAAGTCCTTGAATCCAGTGTACCATTAAGATGTATCACTGGTTGTAGCTATCTTACTTATCACTGAGATCTCTATCTTAAAACCAGCATGTCTTCCCTGCATAACAGGTGATATGTACATTGAATGACTTTGGTGTACAAGTCTCTTACTGGCCTGCATTATTTACAAAGTATGGACTTTTATTAGAAGATTGGACAGTAGTTATGCCTTACGCTCTAAGGACTGTATGCATCTTTGTGTTCCTCGTGTGCGAACAGAACAAGTCAAGAAAGCTTTTAGCTTTTCTGCCCCGTTAGCTTGGAATGCCTTGCAAGCTGAATTAAAACGGTCAGAACTTGTTACTTTGAGTGCTTTTAGCAAACTTTAAAAAGAACGACAATGGATATCTTGTCAACAGTGCCTTTGTTTCAAATCTTGAATTGCCGTAGTTTTTAATTATTATTATTACAACTATTGCCCTTTACTGTTATATATTTCTGAAGTCCTATTCTGTATGTTGTTATTTGTCTTGTTTTATGACGTGCACTGCTGCCTTTTCTTGGCCAGGTCACCTCTCAATGTATTTTTTAAATTATCTGGTTAAATAAAGGTTTTATAATAATAATAAAAATAATAATAATAAAAGGTGGTGCACTGTTTGCATTGGTCTAAAGATAAACCGTCCAAGATTAAAACTGACCTGGATCCTGCATGTAACCTCTGTAAACAAACTCCACCTATGCTCTTACACACATTCTGGACTTGTCCAAGGCTGCGGACCTACTGGCAATCTATTTTTGAAACTTTCTCTAGGATATGTGGAAAACCGGTGCACCTGTCACCATTCATCTCATTGTTTGTGGTGGTCCCTGTGGACAAGTACAAGAGGGACATGGTTTAGTATGGCTCTCTTCTATCCAGGAGACTTACTTTATTTCATACAGATGGAGGGATCCACTAGTGTTGTAGTATTCAAGAGCGGTCTTGGGCTTGAGATCAGTCTCAAGACCACTTTTTGATAGTCTTGGTCTTGTATCGGACTCGACTGCATTTGGTCTCAGTCTTGTCTCGGCCTCAGATATCGAAGACTCGAGTTTTTATTTCAAGACCAGTCAAGACCACAACTGTGGAAATATCAAATTGCCAGATTATTGTCCAGATTATTTGTTAACATCCTTGTTTTTATTGGATGCAAAACGTACTGATTCAAACCCAAGCGATAACATGACTCATTTCCAAATACGTTTTCGTTACCGCTGTCAAGCCCACTCCCTTTCACTCGCATGTGGTTCTGTACCAACTGAACAATACAGACAACAGAACGTAATGTCGCAACAAGGAGTAAGCTGGTACGGATAATCTGTGAAAAGACTGAGCTCCAAGACTTGAGGTCTTGGACTCGACTTGGTCTCGGACCCCAAAAGTCTTGGTCTTGTCTTGGTCTTGGTACACCCTGGTCTTGGTCTTGTCTTGGTCTTGGTACACCCTGGTCTTGTCTTGGTCTCGGGTGGTCTTGACTACAACACTAGGATCCACATCCCCCGTCATATGAACACTGGATAAGAGCAGTTATGTATCATGTCCATGTGGAAAATATTAGCTATACTGTGAAATGACCTGTTGGGGAGATTTTGGGACACTTGGCAGCCATTTGTATGTCAATGCCTGTCTGATGTGTTTGTGGCTGATCCTGTGTGGGTGGGGGGGGGGGGGATTTTGTTGTATGTTTCTTTTTTCTTTGTGTGTGTTCTGAAAAGGAAATTCAATAAAAAAGACTGCTAAAAAAGCTGACATAATTACATTATAGTTTTTAAACAGTGGTGTGTTACTGCAAAGCTTTGAAGCAATCTGATACCAACTGAAAACAGTCAGTCTCACTGGATAGTCCATGCACTTTAAACATGCGGGGATAAGCTAAACTAGAAGCAAAGAACATTCTATAAACTCGCAGCTTCTCTAAATTAGCATATGTTGCCAAGTTTATGCGGTCCATGCAAATAATCTGCACCCAGACGTTATAAATACTGTAATTCAAGATTATTCTTTGTAGCTCTAAAGTCGCTGAACACAGCAGCTCTATTTAGCTAAAGTTACATGTATTAAGCAACTTTCTCTTAGAAAAAAATGGGCATAAGATGTTTACAGCCAGGAAATACAACTACCGGTATATGAAGCCACCGTAGCAACATTTGATGGATTAATGTTCCATCGTCAGTAAACCACTAAAATCTCCTAAAACTGAACTTTCTGTTGTAGAAACGTCTAATTTAAATGCTGTGTTTAAATTTAAAAAATCAGGTTTAAAATGCAATTCTTAATCAAACCAAACATATTTCTTTTTAAAGTAAAGGAAGTGTTTTTTTGTGTGTGGTTTTTTTGCTTCTTAAATGCTATAAATTCTTTCTCAGATGGAGATTGTTTCCTTGATGAAGTTGAGAGAATCTGTACCAGCCTGTTCATGAAGTTGGAAAAACCAACGTGTGATGCCTTTCTAATGAAGTCATCATTCAGTGATCAAAAGTTAGACAGAGGTCATAATGTTTAATTTTTTTAATATTTTTAAAAATATTTACTAGTAATATTTTAGACTTAAAATATTAATACAACTATTTTTCTGAATATGTTAAAACACGAATTCTATCATCATCTGTTAAATTTTTTGTTTACTTAAAAAATACATACTTTGTAAAATAAAAAAAGCATGAAAAACAAATGTATGCCACTTTCAGCATATAGTTTACAAAATAAAACATTCATACCAAAACTTATTGTAAGATATTGAACATAAACATTTTAGCTATGTTCAGATCCCAATCTATGGCAGCATGCTTGGCAAAACCACATTCCAACAACAGTAAGCACGGAGGTGGAGGCTGACTATCGGGGCTTATTTGTGACAAAACAACTTACAGTCACTGAGTTTGTGTAGACAGAAGTACTTTAGGGCGAGGCTTGACCAAACTAGGTCATCCAGTAAGACAAAGCTCCCAAACACAGTATGGCCTACAACAGAATCACTTAAAGAAAAAACTAAATATCATAATTCCTATGATAAACCCCCAGAGCAGAGAACCGGAAAGTAACGTACCCAAAACAACTTGGGATAAAAGCAAGGGATGATTATTTATAAGTGGTCTTTACAGGAGGCACTGGGAAGATCTGCAAAGGAGGAAGATAAGTGTAGCTTCCAGGTAAAGTATGTAGTAAGTAAGTATTTTTTATTTATGTAGCACATTTCCCAGACAGTCACAAAGTGCTTCACAAGAGGAAAAATAAAATCACAGAAGGTAAATCATAAAATCACAGAGATACTATACAAAAAGGTAAAACATAACAAGCTCTAAAAACAATGTACAAAGTTAACCAAACGCCTGTCTGAAGAGATGAGTCTTAAGACTGTTTTTAAATGCAGCTGTTGACTCAGAGCAGCGTATTGTTATAGGGAGAGCGTTCCAGAGCCTCGGAGCCACCACTTGAAATGCTCTATCGCCACGAGTTCTAAAATGAGTTCTCGGAACTGTCAGCAGTAGCTTATTGGAAGACCGATTGAGAGAATCTGTACCAGCCTGTTCATGAAGTTGGAAAAAACTTGTAGCATCTAGGTACCGTAGTTGTTGTTGTTTTTTTTGGCTGATCCCTTCCTCAGGGGTCGCTACAGCAAACTAACTCGCACATAGACTTGACAGATGAGGTTAAGGACCTTGCTCAAGGGCCCAGAGTGGGGTAAACAAGGATAGAGGCAGGTGTGAGTCACCAGAGGTTGTGGTTTTTGGATCTGAGCATCTTAAAGAACAGGTCCAAAAACCACAACCTGTCTTGTCTGAATTTAAAAACATAAAATGAATGGTCATAGGTTTTAATGGCTTTAAGACATTAGGAGCCTGATAACTGAAAATTATTTTAGGGATTAGACATAATCACCTTTNCATATATATGTATGCACATAATCAACATTACACAGGTTGTGTGACAGGTTATTGCACAAGTACTGTAGTGACATTGAGATTTAATTATTAGTTATTACCAGTTGTTCAGTGTTATTTATTGATTATTTAACTCATACCCTGCAGCCCGTTGAGTTCTTCCTGTTCTTAAATGACCTTGACCTTGGATCAAAGCAACAGGACCTCGCTGACCCGTACGGTGTCCATCAGTCCACGGTCACAGATTTTCACAGCAACTTTTTATTGACAGTACTCGGCTCTACCTGAAGAGCAGATACATAAAAATCTACCTGCAGACTTCAAGGACTACCCTGACACTACAGTCACACTACTTACTACTTGTAAGAAAATAAAATGTTCAAAACATTCTGACTTTTGTCTTCATTGATGTATTATCACCCAAAAAAAATGTGTACTGTATTTTGGTTTAAGACAGGCTTAGAGTCGTTTTAGCCATTTTATTAAAAAGAAATTTGATGATAATGTTACATTACTGTACAAAACGTATGAGTCAAGCTAAATGAGGCACAATATTTAAACACTGTTTAAATTATATTATTATTATTACATCTTCTGACTAACTCCCAGCTTCCTCGACTGCTTTTGGAGTATGCTGGTGAAGATTCTCAGTCGTCCAGGACATGTTTTCAACAAAACAGGACACTTCTTCCAACAGAGGTGGTGGTAGAAGAGTGGAGAGCTTTAGGAGGCTCTGATCCATTTCAAATGAGAGAGCTTCAATAGTGAAATTAAATTACTGCTTTTGGAGATTTAAAAACATGTAATCAGTCAGATTACAGTGCTCAGTGGAACAACTTGTTTGTATTTGGATCCAATCTCAGCTCCTCACTGCTTCCCTCATGTTTGAGCTGTAGCGGTGGTGTCTTCCCACGTCTCACAAACATCTAGGATGGACCAGGGGTTCCCTCATCATCACCAACACCTGCCGTGTCCTGTGCAGTGAAAGAAAACATCTCTTATTAAGGCCTGCTACAAACAGTGATTTAACAGGTTTGACTTCAGCTCAACTTTTGTAAACAAACTTGAATTAAAATAACTTTTGTTTCTAAATCTGCTCTAAATCTCCTGCCTCCTTGTTTGAAACTGAACTGTCAGGTGGCTTTGACTCAAACAGTGGGGCTTCTGGCTCTCTTCCTCATGGACTGTAAACACTCAGCCCTAACTGTCACTTCTCCTGCCTCCTTGTTGAAACTAACATTTGTGTTAATAAGAAAACATTGTACAGACAAAACACGTTTACTCAACAGATTAGCGAGGCTAACTATGTTAGCTGTGTTAGCCTACATGAGGCAGTTTGGTGAACTGAAAACAAATACCGACTTACCTTCATATTTATTTATGTAGTTGGACACAAAGCTTAAATCCTTTATCCCTCTTAGATGTGGGCGCTTTAGAGAAGGTCTGAATTATTCTGTAGACATTATTAACAGTGACTGTCGGCAAGTCCTGCAGAGATCTCGTGAAGAACGCCATCGCTAACACCGTGTTGACTGCAAACCGGAAGTGCGTCTTACGGGTGAAGAATGCGGAAGTGCTGAAACGGAAGTCCGTGGCATATAGCCTATTGTATACACCACCAGAGGCAGTGGAGAAGGCAGGGGTGGCCAATAGTGTCTTTGGCCACCAGAGATTAATATTTGGCCACCCCAGTCATTTGAGGAAACTATACTTTTAAGCAATATAAAAACCAGAAAGCATCAAGCTCAAGTGATAGTGGTGGCAGGTTTACACACACACACACACACACGCGCATGCACGCACGCACGCACGCACGCACACACACACACACACACACATTTACATATATACATATATGGTGGTAGCCATCTTGTATTTAGACCTGGCCCCATCCCTACTCACAACATGAACGGATGACCAGACACACTTTACAATTCCCCTTTCTCGCTCCACTATGGGGGACAATGAAAACAAAGCATAAAATACCCCTCCTCTGGCACTGATTCAAGCTGTTTAAAACAGACACTGCACAAAAACAGATTTTTTTTTTTTACCTTCTGATTAAAAGGCCACTTGAGGAGTGCGTCGCTGTGCCCTCTCATCACCACAAAAAACAGAGACAAGTGGGTGCCACGGCCCGTCCCATCCCCATTCAGGTAGATTCGCAAGCACATCTTGTAGCCATATTTACTGGTATAAAATGCTGAAAACACAATATAATCTTAGACCATCATGATGAATACTTCAATCAGACAGACATCGTCTAAAATGCTCACCAGGAGAAAACATGGCAGGAGCGCGGCCAGCCACAGCATCCTGCCTTTTCTTGGTGAAGTCAGAAATCTTCCAGATGAAGATGCCATCATAGGTGGCTGCAGACATCTCCCTCATTTTCCCCTCCATCTCCACGATAGACAGGTCCCTCAGACTCACTGTCCTTTCCAACTGACGAACCTTCAACAAAGCACCACAAGAACAAGGGCTTTTAGTAAGATAAAGGAGATATACAGTATTAGAATTATGTAAACCAAAACAGCAGCTCCAGCATTCTCTGGTGAAAACAGTTAATACTGAGGAACGTTATCACCAAAATGAACAAAACATCTCATAGGGTATATGCAGGAATAATGAAGTTAATTTCAATACCTTTTCAAGACTTTTTAAAGACCTTCCAAAATAAATTCAAGACCTTATCGTCACTTTGTTTTATTAAGCAACAAATCTTTGATTTACAAAACTGCTGTTGTTTTCAATTAAATCCGTGAATTTCAAACCTACAACAGAACTGAGATGCAGTGGAAAGAAAAAAGTTCAAAAGAAGAAACTGAACCACGACTAGGTTTAAGAAAATATAGCTTAGGTTACAACAAGACTCGTAGCTATTTTAACGTAACTTGGTTGAACAATGGCGAATAATCAACGATACTTGAAAAAACTGTTGCTAGTCAACTTCACTCTCACCTGTCCAACAACAACATTTATGAAGAGTTTCAATCTGGTTTTCGCCCCCACCATAGCACCGAAACAGCTCTAGTAAAAATTACTAACGACCTCCTTCTTGCTGCTGACTCTGGTCTTCTGTCCATCCTCATTCTTCTTGATCTAAGTTCTGCCTTCGACACCATCTGTCATTCTATCCTCCTCAACAGACTAACCTCCATTGGCATCTCAGGTACCCCGTTAGACTGGTTCACCTCCTATCTCTCTGACCGCACTCAATTCATTCAGCTTAAATCCTTCCGTTCCCAGTCTTCCCCTGTCTCCACGGGTGTCCCCCAAGGCTCTGTCCTCGGACCCCTCCTCTTCATCATTTACCTCCTTCCTCTAGGCCACATCTTCCGCAAACACGGCGTCCATTTCCACTGCTATGCTGATGACACGCAGCTCTACTTGTCATCAAAACCTAACTCCACCCACCCTCCCTCCATCCTCACCGACTGTCTCAACGAGCTAAATCACTGGTTTTCTAACAATTTCCTTCAACTAAACAGCAACAAAACAGAAATCATTCTCGTCGGTACCAAAAACTCTATCTCAAAATCAGAACATCTTCTCGTCCCCCTTAACAACTCTCTGCTATCCCCCTCCCCTCAGGTCAAGAGCCTCGGTGTCATCCTCGACACCACTCTTTCCTTCACTTCACACATCAACAATATTACTCGGTCTGCTTATTTCCACCTCCGTAATATTAACCGTCTCCGTCCTTCTCTGACACCTCGCTCCACAGCCATCCTGGTGCACAGTCTTGTGACTTCCCGTATTGACTACTGCAACTCCCTTCTCTATGGCCTCCCCAACAAATCTCTCCACAAGTTACAGATGGTCCAGAACTCAGCTGCCCGTGTCATCACCCAAACCTCCTACTATGATCACATCACTCCTGTCCTGCAGCAGCTCCACTGGCTCCCGGTTAAATCACGCATCATCTTCAAAATTCTACTTCTCACGTTCAAATCTATCCACAACCTTGCCCCTCCTTATCTATCTGACCTCCTACAAATCTCCATCCCATCACGCTCTCTCAGATCCTCCTCTTCACTACATCTCCATGTACCCTCTGCCCGCCTCTCCACCATGGGGAGCAGGGCCTTCACCTGCTCTGCCCCTCACCTCTGGAACGCCCTACCGCCAGACCTTCGAAACACCACCTCCCTCTCTCTGTTCAAGACTGCCCTGAAAACCCATCTCTTTAGACTAGCTTATCACTAACTTTGCTAAATGTATTTTATCTTACCATTTTATATCCTTTATGCATTTTATATTTCAATTTGTCACTGATAATGTTTGCTCTGTATTACACTGTGTTGGTTTGTTAAGTGTCCTTGGGTGTCATGAAAGGCGCTTTTAAATAAAATTATTATTATTATTATTATTATTATTATTATTATTATTATTATTATAAGAAATAAACACAGTAATCATTACATGTGCCTCAGTGCAGTTGCTTTGCATTCCAGCAACTCTTCAGATTGCACCAACTCACTGAGTTTTTCTTTACGTCTCCTTCTCAAGACATTGGACTTGGTGATCAGTTGGGCCATTAAAGAACCTGACTTTCCCTCTGCCTGCTCTGCCAACTGATCTGCATCTTTTTGCAGAGAATTGCACACCTCTTGTAGACCTTTTCCCTTTTTTTCAGCTCTTCTAACTCAGCTTCAGCGTTTATGCCCATTGAGGCTACGCTCATCTTTTTTTTTTTTACAAAATGTACTAAAAGCCTTGCAGTTATTCTCGGCGACAGGCCTCAGCCATTCTTGAAAATCAGGCATCTCCAACCAGGAGTCCGAAAACTTGCATTTACCCATTGTTCTCACGGTCTCGCGGCAACTTACTCGAACACACAGACTCAACTTGGAGATAAAGCAGCCGCGCATGCGCACAAGATAGGCCTAGCTGTAAAGGCTGTTGTAAACTGACACTCTACATTTGTGCGAAGCAGTTTCCGAATCTTCCGTGGTGAGGAAAACAAATATTAGTCATACATACTTTTTGCTGTCAAATTATTTAAAGCTAGAATAACAACAAAAATAATAATACCTCATCAAATCGCTTTCAAGACTTTTTAATACTTTTCAAGACCCTTAATTTTCCCAAAATTGATTTATCAACTTTTAATAACTTTCAAGACCCCGCGGACACCCTGTCTCAAATGAATGATGTGCAGGGTATGTCCTCACTACAACTGTGACTCAGAGTGTGCAGACTCAGTCATTTGTGGCTTTTTACTTAGAAGCCAACTATTAATTGTTTGAGGAACCCTCAGAACTTTTGCAGAAAATGTATGCGTTATTTTTATTTATTTTTACTCGAAGATCTGCAAATCCTCTGTTGTGCTGTGTGGTCATTATAATCATTAAACACCACCGTACTGCACAGCTGATCCAGTATCATCACCACCATCATCTGTGCCCACTGCAACCTGGAATTTTTTTTCTAATGTGTGCACACTGAGCAACAAAACTGACGACCTTAAGTAACTGGTGGGGAAAAACTCTTTTTTTTTTAAAGTACGTCACATTTTACAGTATGTACGTCAACAATCTAGTATACAGCAATCTACAGGTCCTTATCAAAAAATAAGCACATTGTGATAAAGGTCAGTATTTTCAATAATGTAATGATAAAAATGAGACTTTCATATATTTTAGATTCATTGCACACCAACTGAAATATTTCAAGTCTTTTATTGTTTTAATACTGATGATTTTGGCATACAGCTCATGAAAACCCAAAATTCCTATCTCCAAAAATTAGCATATCATGAAAAGGTTCTCTAAACAAGCTATTAACCTAATCATCTGAATCAACGAATTAACTCTAAACACCTGCAAAAGATTCCTGAGGCTTCTAAAAACTCCCAGCCTGGTTCATTAATAATAACAATAATAATAATTAATTTATGACACACTTTTCATTAACAAAAATCTCAAAGTGCTACAAAGTGCAACAAAAATAAAAGATCAAATAAAAACAAGTGATAAAATCAAGTAAAATCAATGATAGTAACAACTAAGATTAAAGGTAAAATCATGTGGAGGCAGAGTACCGTAGGCTTGCTTAAAAAGAAAGGTCTTTAAGCCTTGTTTAAAGTCAACCAGTGACTGTGGAGCTCTCAGGTAGTCAGGGAGGGAGTTCCATAGGCGGGGGGAGCCACACAGAATGCCCGGTCTTCCATGGTCCTTAATTTGGTTTGCGGAATGTGAAGGAGATTACTGTTCTGTGATCGTACCATACCATACCATACCATTTTATTTATAAAGCACTTTAAACAGGAACAAGTCCACCAAAGTGCTGGACAAACAAACACGCAACAGGCAACACATACAATGAAGTACAACACGAAAAACATAAAAACATTGCAGATCATAAATCAAACGATCCAGTACACATCAGCTGGCATTGAAAGCAATGGAGTAGTAGTGAGTTTTTAATCGGGATTTGAAAACCGAGAGGGAGGGGGCCTGTTTGATGAGCAGCGGTAACTCGTTCCAGAGTCTTGGGCCTGCTACAGAGAACGCTCTGTCACCCCTGCGCTTAAGGCGAGTTTCTGGAACTATTAAGAGTACCTGATCCTCTGACCTCAAAGCACGAGGAGGGACATATGGGTGTATCAGATCCGAGAGATAGGCGGGGGCGAGACTGTTCAGCGATTTGTAGACATACATGAGAATTTTGAATTGGATTCGAAGATGAACCGGTAGCCAGTGAAGGGAGGCCAAGACTGGTGTAATGTGCTCTCTTTTGCGTGTGCTGGTTAAAAATCGGGCAGCTGCGTTCTGAACCAGTTGTAATCGTGCAATGGTGGCTTGACTGACGCCAAACAGAAGTGAATTGCAGTAATCAAGCCTAGATGTAATGAATGCGTGAATCACTGTCTCCAGGTGCTTTTTGGATAATATGGGCTTCAGCTTAGACAGACGCCTCAGCTGGAAAAAACAGGATTTGACAATCATGTTTACATGACTGTTGAGTTTCATGGAAGGATCCATTATCACTCCCAGATTTTTGACTTTTTGTTTTTCTGACAGGGGTAGAGCAGACAGGTCAATGCAGTGGTTTGAGGTTGTGTCATTGGGAAGGAACAATATGGCTTCAGACTTCTTATCATTGAAGCTTAAGAAATTTAAAGCCATCCAGTCCCTGATGTCAGCCAGGCAGTCGAGCAGAGGTTGAATAGAGCCTGTACCATTTTGTCTTAGGGGGAAGTAGATTTGACAGTCATCAGCGTAGAAGTGGAAAGGTATATTGTGTTTCCGGAAGATAGCACCGAGTGGCAGCAGGTATAAGGAGAACAAGAGAGGACCCAGGATGGACCCCTGCGGAACCCCCCATTTAAGAGCCGCCACTGCAGAAGTAAAATCGTTGATGGACACACAAAAAGACCTGTCAGAGAGGTAGGATCTGAACCAGTTTAGGGCTGATCCTGAGATGCCCACCCACTGCTCCAACCTAGCAATGAGGATCTCATGGTCGATGGTGTCGAAAGCGGATGTGAGGTCCAATAGGACAAGCAGCACAGAGTCACCAGTATCTGTGGATAGAAAGATGTCGTTAAAAACCTTCAGTAGGGCAGTCTCAGTGCTGTGGAGGGATTTGAAGCCAGACTGGAATAGCTCGGGGATAGCGTGATCCTCCAGGAAGCACTTTAGTTGGGACTCAACTATTTTCTCTAGAAGTTTAGAAACAAATGGGAGTCTGGAGACAGGCCTGAAGTTGGATAATACTGACGGGTCGAGGTTTGGTTTTTTCAGGAGGGGTTGAACAGCAGCATGTTTTAATGATTTTGGCACCACACCCGAGGATAGACTGCTATTAACAATAGAGAGAATGGAGGGACCTAGAGTGTGAAAAACCTCCTTTAGAAGCCGAGGGGGGACCACATCGAAGGGGGAGCCAGATGGTTTCAGGCTACACATGACCTGCTCTAGAGAGGACAGAGAGACTGGTTCAAAATGGTCAAACACAGCAACCGATTGAGGTGGGATGGATGGATCGTGAGATGGAGGAGAAATGAGAGCCCTGGTGGTTGCGATTTTATCTAAAAAGAAATGTTGGAAGTTCTCGCACAGCTCAGTCGAGGCTTCCATGGGTGATTGTTCAGTGAGGTGGAGAACAGATGAGACCGGGTGGATGAATATGGTGCAAGAATGTCCTTTAGATAGTCAGGTGAAGTTCCGTGTAAGCATTGGTGTGTAATAAGAGCAGTTTTGTACTGAATTCTGTAGGTGACAGGAAGCCAATGGAGGTTATGGAGAATGGGTGTAATATGTTCAAATTTACGAGCTCTCAATAAAATCCTTGCTGCACTGTTTTGAATATATTGAAGCTTCTGAAGGTTTTTGCCAGGGATTCCAATAAACAGGGAGTTGCAGTAGTCGAGCCTGGAGGAGACAAAGGCATGGACGAGCTTCTCAGCATCAGAAAAAGTTACTCAAAACCGCAATCATGGGTAAGACTGCCGACCTGACTGCTGTCCAGAAGGCCATCATTGACACCCTCAAGCAAGAGGGTAAGACACAGAAATAAATTTCTGAACGAATAGGCTGTTCCCAGAGTGCTGTATCAAGGCACCTCAGTGGGAAGTCTGTGGGAAGGGAAAAGTGTGGCAGAAAACGCTGCACAACGAGAAGAGGTGACCGGACCCTGAGGAAGATTGTGGAGAAGGGCCGATTCCAGACCTTGGGTGACCTGCGGAAGCAGTGGACTGAGTCTGGAGTAGAGACATCCAGAGCCACCATGCACAGGCGTGTGCAGGAAATTGGCTGCAGGTGCCGCATTCCCCAGGTCAAGCCACTTTTGAACCAGAAACAGCGGCAGAAGTGCCTGACCTGGGCTACAGAGAAGCAGCACTGGACTGTTGCTCAGTGGTCCAAAGTACTTTTTTCGGATGAAAGCAAATTTTGCATGTCATTCAGAAATCAAAATGCCAGAGTCTGGAGGAAGACTGGGGAGAAGGAAATGCCAAAATGCCAGAAGTCCAGTGTCAAGTACTCACAGTCAGTGATGGTCTGAGGTGCCATGTCAACTGCTGGTGTTGGTCTACTGTGTTTTATCAAGGGTGGGGTCAATGCAACTAGCTATCAGGAGATTTTGGAGCACTTCATGCTTCTATCTGCTGAAAAGCTTTATGGAGATGAATATTTCATTTTTCAGCACGACCTGGCACCTGCTCACAGTGCCAAAACCACTGGTAAATGGTTTACTGACCATGGTATTACTGTGCTCAACTGGCCTGCCAACTCTCCTGACCTGAACCCCATAGAGAATCTGTGGGATATTGTGAAGAGAAAGTTGAGAGACGCAAGACCCAACACTCTGGATGAGCTTAAGGCCGCTATCGAAGCATCCTGGGCCTCCATAACACCTCAGCAGTGCCACAGGCTGATTGCCTCCATGCCACGCCGCATTGAAGCAGTCATTTCTGCAAAAGGATTCCCGACCAAGTATTGAGTGCATAACTGAACATAATTATTTGAAGGTTGACTTTTTTTGTATTAAAAACACTTTTCTTTTATTGGTCGGATGAAATATGCAAATTTTTTGAGACAGGAATTTTGGGTTTTCATGAGCTGTATGCCAAAATCATCAGTATTAAAACAATAAAAGACCTGAAATATTTCAGTTGGTGTGCAATGAATCTAAAATATATGAAAGTTTCATTTTTTTCATTACATTATGGAAAATACTGATAATTATCACAATATGCTAATTTTTTTAGAAGGACCTGTATAGCAATTATCTCCAAGTATAACCGGATCCTTTCTGCGTTGTGCTGGTTTTATTGATTGATCAGGCCGTGACACGATTTGTCTTTAAACAGGATGACTCGGTTTATTCTGACAGGAATAACACACACAAAACAACCGTGTTATAAGCTGCCCGCTCCAAGTCCTATACAAAACAAAAGTACATAAAAATTAACTTAATAGGTCTATAAATAAACAGAATGTATTTAGATGAAAAATAAACAGCACGCACCTCTCCCACAGGACAACGAGACAAAGGGGGAGAGTCTAAGGGGCGCAAATAATTTAAAGACAAAACCATAGAAGAAGAAATAAAAAGGAGGGGCTTCCGATCTTAAAGTAACACAGCTAAAACAATGACAGTGGTGTTTCAGTCAGGTAAGAAACAATATACAATAATACAACAATACAAAAAGACATTTTGTGTAATTATAACAAAGGAGAAATACAACCAGGTTACACAAGCAATATGAATTTTGAGCAACATGGTTTTCATAAATTGTCACTCCGGATTGATGCAAAAGGCATTTGCTGTCTGTGGTTTTTCATATAAAACCTTAGTTTTGTGACCACACGGCAGATGGAACATTTTTCACATCACTAACACAACATACAGTATTTTTTTTTTAATATAAGACAGACAGACAGACAGACAGACAGACAGAAAGAAAGAAAGGAAAGACAGAAAGAAAGGAAAGACAGAAAGAAAGACTACCAAACACAACAATTATCCACTAACAGAGCACAAGGCAAACACACCCGACCGCCGTCTGCAATCCTGCAAAGTACATAACAGAACACAGCAACAAAACACATATGCAAAAAAGGAGACATAACATTCATGACTTTGCAGTAGAATTCTATAAATATAATGTATATACCTATACCTACAAAAACAGTAAATACATATACATTCATATGCAGTCACATACCCATCTATATATCTACCTATGATATCTACATATACATCCCCGCATCCATTTGTGTGTGGTTGTGAGCATGCATAAGTGAATAAGGCTTCTCTAATAGAACATTCAATAGCGACCGTGAAGCATCAGAGATCCGCCCCCCAAGACCCGAGGCAGACATAAGGGAGACCTGAGCCCAAGACCCCAAGAAGGACCCCGAGCGCAGAGCCCCCAGGGCCACCCAAACAGGACGAACCACTCACCCACCCCCCAGATCCAACCATAGGGGAGAACCGGAAGATCCCCACCAGCGACTACACACAATGACCCCCCGGGGCCACCAGCGACATGTTCACAGGCCCCCGCCGGAACCCGTTGCACTGACGTAGCCCCAGGCCTAGGCACCAAGGCCCGGGCACCGTGGACGCCCACCCCTCAGGCCCCGGCCCGACAGGACCAGAGGACCCGAGCCCCACCAGGCCGAGCTGACACACGCCCAAGCACCCAACCCCCGACACCGAGGGCCCCAAGCGCGCCGACAGGCAAGGGCACACCCCACTAGGGGGCAACGTGCCAAGGGTGCGACACCAAGCAGCCCCAGCTGTATCTAAAGCCCCTTTTCCACCGGTCGGCTCGGGTCGGATGTTACGTCATATGTGCGTCGCAGAGACCCCCTTTCATCCTTTTCCACCGGATATTCCGTGCTAAGCCGCGCAAGATTTCTTGAGATTTTCGGGCTGGTTTCAGAGGGGTACTGAGGCGAGCTGACCCGCTCTGGAAGTAGGAAGGAGGAGACTCGAGCAGTTTTCATGGAAGCGAGGGAAGTGATCACTGCAGGACTTTACATGAATAACACGGTAAAAACAATTATTATTTTTAAAATTTATAGCAAAGATGGGTCTTCAGCTGAACGTGTCCTTAATAAAATCACGTATTGCTCAAAACTGCAGGATTTTAAAAAGCAGGTTCGCCACGAGCAACACGCGGCGCGCGGGCGGCTTTATGTCTTTAAATGTAGCTCAATGAACAGATATAAAATATATTTCATAGCTGACTTTATAGTACGAGGGCTCCTGAGCTTAACCACGCTTTAATATTGTCACGTAGTGGTCAAATCTGCTGCATTTAAAGTAGTTTCGCTTTGACTTCTTCCAAAACTGTGCTTGCACAACGAAAATAAATTATAAAAATTCGAATTTTATTTCAAATAACTCCAACAGGATACATTTAGTATATGAACATGTTGTGATCACACTAGATTTTTTTGAAAAATATCAGCTATGTGGTTTTTGATAGAATTGATAATATGTGATACAAAGTACAGTACAAGGGAGAAAATTAATGGAGGTGTCTTTATGTCTATAAAACATTGAATTTTATTTCAAATAACTCCAACAGGATACATTTATAATAATAATAATAATGCATTTTATTTGGTAGCGCCTTTCAAAGCACTCAAGGACACTTTACAGCATTAAAAACACAATAAAAACAGTATAAAATAACTATATACCGGTAAAAAGAAAAATTAAAATCAATTAAAAAAACACACAAAAAAGAAAATATATAAAATAACTACATAAAAAAGAAAAATTAAAGTGAGAAGGCTAACTTGAACAGATGAGTTTTGAGTTTTGATTTGAAGGTCAGAAGGCAGTCAATGTTACGGATGTCTGGGGGAAGAGCGTTCCAGAGTTGGGGAGCAGAGTGAGAAAAGGCTCTGTGTCCCATGGTGCGGAGGCGGACAAGAGGCACGTTGAGGTGGATGGAAGAGGAAGAACGAAGGGAGCGTGAATGGGTGGTAATGTGCAGGAGATCAGACAGGTAAGGAGGGGCGAGGCTATGAATAGCCTTGAAAGTGTATAACAGGATTTTAAATTGAATTCTGAATGTGACTGGAAGCCAGTGGAGTTGCTGCAAAACTGGGGTGATGTGGTGGAATGAGGGGGTTTTGGTAACAATGCGGGCAGCTGAGTTTTGAACCAATTGAAGCTTACGGGTTAATTTGTGAGGCAGACCAAAAAGGAGAGAGTTACAGTAATCAATTCGAGAAGTGACCAGACTGTGGACCAGGATGGAAGCAGAGTGCAGAGAGAGGGATGGACGGAGACGGTTGATGTTTCGAAGGTGGAAATAAGCAGACCGGGTGATACTATTGATGTGAGAGTGAAAAGAGAGAGTGCTATCGAGAATGACACCCAAACTCTTAACGTGAGGGGAGGGAGAAACCAAGGAGTTGTCAATATTGAGGGAAAAACTGTTAACTTTAGATAAGGTGGATTTAGTACCAATGAGTAAGAACTCTGTTTTATCACTGTTTAATTTCAGGAAGTTAGACGTGAACCAGGATTTAATTTCAGCTAAGCAGGAAGTGAGGGAGGAGGGAGGCAGTGAAGAGTCAGGTGCAGTGGATAAAAAGAGCTGGGTGTCATCAGCAAAACAATGGAAATGGATGTTAAATTTACGGAAGATATGGCCAAGGGGGAGAAGGTAGATGATGAAAAGAAGAGGCCCCAGGACAGAGCCTTGGGGCACACCTGAGGTCACAGGAGAGCAATGGGATCTGAATGATTTTAGTTTGATGAACTGGGTGCGGCCAGAGAGATAGGACTGAAACCAAGCGAGGGGTGTGTGGGTGATGCCAATGGACGAAAGTCTATGGAGGAGGATGTTGTGGGAGATGGTATCAAAAGCCGCACTGAGATCGAGGAGGATTAGGAGGGAAAGTAAACCAGAATCAGCCGCCATGAGAAGGGAGTTGGTGATTCTGAGGAGAGCAGATTCTGTGCTATGACCGGGGCGGAAACCAGACTGAAACTGTTCGTACAGACTGTTATCTGTTAAATGGAGGTGGAGTTGAGAGGCGACTGTTTTTTCCAGAATTTTAGAGATGAATGGAAGGTTGGAAATAGGACGGAGATTATTGAAGGTATTAGGATCCAATCCAGGTTTTTTAACGATGGGAGTGATAACTGCAGTTTTGAAAATAACTGGGACAGTTCCAGAAGAGAGAGAAGAGTGAATAATAGCAGAAATGAATGGAAGAAGTGATGCAATGCAAGATTTAACAAGGGCTGTAGGGAGAGGATCCAGTGAGCATGTAGAGGACTTGGATTTATGAATAAGTTTGGCTATTTCAGAGGCAGGAGGAAGCTGAAAGACAGAAAAAAGTTGACTGGGCGGGGGAGGTTCAGTGGAGGGAGAAACAGGAGAAACAGGACAAAGTTGCTGATGAATTTTACTGATTTTATCGTTAAAAAAGAACATGAGAGAATTACATGTGTTGTCTGAGTAGAAGTGAGAGGGAAACGAATCCGGAGGATGAAAAATATTATTGAGCAATGAAAATAGGATCTTTGTGTTACCTTTGTTGGAGGAAATGAGGTCAGAGTAATAAGCATGTTTAGTTTGAGATATCAAGTTCTTGTAGTGTAATGTATGGGAGACGTACATGTCCCTGTGGATGGAAAGACCAGATTTTTTATAGAGTCGTTCAAGTTGACGACATTTGGCTTTGATGGTCCGAAGTTCAGGAGTAAACCAGGGGGCAGAATGAGTAAAGGTAACAGATCGTGTTTTAACAGGAGCAATGGAGTTGATAATATGGGTTAAATAATTATTGTATTGAGCAGTGAGTTCATCTGGAGTCAGAAGATGATCAGGGATCAGAGTGGAGGTAATATCAGTGGAGAGGGAATCCAAATTGATGTTTTTAATGTTCCTGAATGAAATGGACCGGCTTATCTTGGTAGATGAAACACACAAAGGATACATTTAGTATATGAACATGTTGTGATCACACTAGATTTTTTTGAAAAATATCAGCTATGTGGTTTTTGATAGAATTGATAATATGTGATACAAAGTACAAGGGAGAAAATTAATGGAGGTGTCTTTATGTCTATAAAACATTGAATTTTATTTCAAATAACTCCAACAGGATACATTTAGTATATGAACATGTTGTGATCACACTAGATTTTTTTGAAAAATATCAGCTATGTGGTTTTTGATAGAATTGATAATATGTGATACAAAGTACAAGGGAGAAAATTAATGGAGGTGTCTTTATGTCTATAAAACATTGAATTTTATTTCAAATAACTCCAACAGGATACATTTAGTATATGAACATGTTGTGATCACACTAGATTTTTTTGAAAAATATCAGCTATGTGGTTTTTGATAGAATTGATAATATGTGATACAAAGTACAAGGGAGAAAATTAATGGAGGTGTCTTTATGTCTATAAAACATTGAATTTTATTTCAAATAACTCCAACAGGATACATTTAGTATATGAACATGTTGTGATCACACTGTGTTGTTTAAAAAAAAAAAACAGTTTCTGGACTAAATTAATCACATTTTTCTTTTACAGTCAACAGAAGAAAATCGCCAGAATTCAACAACCTGTGTCATCTTCTGGAGGAAGACGTGAGACACCAGATGGAAATTTGTTACTTCTGTTTGTCACTTCAAACTTTTCCTATTAAACGTTATATTTTCTTAAGTGGTGTCCTCGAACATTCAATTTCCTAAACTTATTTTATAATGCGAAGTGTGTATTGTGTTTAAATCCATACTGGAAGTTAAGAGAACTTTCCATTTGCATTTGACCTTTAAAGAATCATAAGATAAAGATTATTAGAATCTGCTCAACTGTTATTACGTTATAAATTATTTGGTTCTAGGATGAAGTCATACAAAAAAAGTCAAAAATTAAAAGTGGCCAAAGTCCTTTGGACAGTTTAAAGTTAAAGAATTCACAGACCATCCATCTACCATCTACCACCCAGCAGCAACTTTACCAGGGAAACTCTGGCAGTTTCAAAGATCACAGTGTGATGTTTTAAATCAACTTTATTTATAAAGCACATTTTAAAAACCACAGGGTCAACCAAAGTGCTGTACAATAACATAAAAGACAAGTTAATTAAAAACTATAAAAAGCATACAAAAATAAATACATATACCAGTCTTACTGCAGGTGTGTTAACATGCCATAAAAGATAAGATCACGTGTTAAAAGCCAAGGAATAAATGTGTGTTTTTAAATAAGATTTAAAAAGTTTTGAGGACTGTCAGCAGCAACTGCTCAGCTGATCTGAGATCGGGGAGGGCAGGAAGGTTGAAGCAGCTCAGATAAATATGGTTTTGCAACTTTATCAAGCACCTTGTGCATAACTAAATAATAAAATATGCTTTAATACATCTTTATTGTAAAAATACTAAATTGGAAAATACATGGGTTTAAAGAAGGCAACAAGGTAGGATTATGAATTGGGTTTAAAGATTACAGCTCATGAGGTACTCATTATAGCATGACATCTCTTTCACAACATTCTGTCAAAGCCTTTATTGTGTTCTTCTTCTAGTGGTGGCTAGTACTGTAGTAAATAGCTTGAGGGAACACTACTGCCACCATGTGGTAAGACGAGTAGGATTCTGGACCCCGCCCACAGAAGGGGTACAAAAAAGCTGTGGAAACAGAACATAGATGTGACCCGACCCGAACTGAGCCGACCTGAGCCGATCCAACCCGAGCCGAGCCGAGCGGTGGAAAAGAGGCATAAGAGGGGGCAGTCTAAGACCCGGCCTGACAAATAGACATTCATACACAGATACCATCACACAGACCCACCCTCATCCTCACCCTCACTCACTCAAGGACATACAATAACGACACATTCCATTCATAATCCCAATATTCACTCTATACCCCCCAGGTCAAAGACAAGTACCTGCCCCCTACATGGGGCAGCCCACACCCAAACCCAGGAGGTAGGCCCATTCATTATGGGGCGGAGAGGAGCCGACATCCAAGATCCGACCCAACCCACGCCCAGCCGACAGGACAGACACCCAAGCAACCCCAGGGGGGCCGTAGTGCCAGTCCCGCCCACGGCAAACCCCCAGGCCTCCCCCCCCCCCATAGTCCAGGACAACACCCGACGGCCTTCCTCTCTACCGGACCCCACCCCCAGAATGGCAGCCAGGGAACCAAGGGGTAATAAAAGAAAATAAATAAATAAATAATATTAGATCCTGACATATACACCCCTGCCCCCAGATGTGCTGTTGATGCGTGTTGTTGTAAAGTGCAATACAAAAAAAAGGGAAATAAGAAGGAGCAGAGGCTGGCATAATGCTAGTTTCCCCTCCACCCCAACTCTAACCCAAGCCCTTACTGTCTAAACGCATTATTGGAAGCGAGCACAGGCACAGGAGGTGAGAGTAGTGTCATCCCACCACCCATAGCCACAGTGCCCACCCGAAGTTCCTATATGTGAATGTCATGAGGATGTTATGAGTGAATGTCTAAGGTGTATAATAAAATTGAGTCCCAGGTGGTTCTGAACAACAGAAATGTAAAAATGTTTCAGCACACCCGAGCCTCAAAATCCCTACATGTATTAAATTTGAAATGAAGAGGGCGGAGGTGCGCGGTGAGGGATGGGGAGAAAATAACTGCAGGATCTAATTCTCCCGCAACATAATAACATAATAAGCCCTCCGGGTTCATGAGGAATCATGAACCCAGGTTTAGTTTAATAAGCCCTCCGGTCACGTACCAACACTACATTCCCCACAATGCAACAGTAGTACGGTAGTAGGGATGAGGCCAATCCAATCCGGAGTCGTGTCTCATGAACCCAGAGTAATAATGCTGTGCATAGACATCAAGACCTGCCTCACATTCAGGAAATCCCTTTCAGTTTACAGCCAGCTACAGCGTGTAGATTGAGTGAGTAGCACTTTAGCTAACAGCTAAGCCAACTTTTCATCGTAACATGTCCGCTGTGTGGAAGTATTTTACACTAAACACTGCAAGACAGCAACGTGCAATGTCTGTAGAGCCATAGCGCCACATTAAACCGCTGTCAGGTTAGTTTTACATTGGCTATTATGCTCCGGGGCTTCAACGGGACGCCACTCTCGCTGAACCGAAACAGGGAGACCGACCGCGGCTAGCTGCGTCCAGTCCGACCCGCTGTCTGACCGTCTCGTAGGAGGGACAGGCTGAGAGCGGCTGAACGAAATCAGAACGCCCGCCCAGGATTGAACAATAAAAACACACCGCTGAAGCCACGGAGCTCAAATGTTCACAGATAAGTTATTAAACTTCATCATAATTAATGACCAACAGCTATCAGCTGTAGAAAATGAAGGATTTCACAGCTTGATATTTGCAGCCAACAATCATAAAAAAGCATATTAATTAAAAATCACAAGAAAACGGTGTTAAAAAAACAAACAGCTACATTATAAAACAATGTACTGTAAAATACTAAAATCAGGAACATGTCTGTGTTGATTTATGCCAAGAACTTAGCAGATGTAAAGCTATTTAATATTTTGTTTAATCCATTTATTCATTCATTAAAAAGAAGTAGTAAGACAGAGTACACGTGTGTGAATGAGAGGGAGGCCAGTGGAACAGTGAGGCTACAAGGAGCAGAGCAGAGGTCACAAAGGTGCAGGACTTCAAGTACTTGGGGTCCACTGTCCAGGAAAATGGGAAATGTGGTAAAAGAAGTGGAAAAAGAGAGTCCAGGCAGGATGGAGTGGATGGAGAAAAGTTTCAGGAGTGATTTGTGACAAAAAGGTGTCAGCAAAGGTCAAAGGAAAAGTTTACAAGACAGTGATGAGACCAGCTATATTGTATGGTCTGGAGCAGGGGTCCCCAAACTTTTTCCTGTGAGGGCCACATAACTTTTCCCTTCTCTGGTGGGGGGCCGGAGTCAGTTTGTAACAGGAAAAAGTGTGATGATTGCAGGAGACAGGAGTGCCTAAATATAAAAATTTATTGTTTTCCAGAAAGCACAATCAAATAACCCTCTCTGGGTTCTTCACAGCACAAAAGTCAGGAGATAAATAATAACACTATTAATTAAAGCTGCAAGCAGCATTGAGGCCCTCGCAGCTTAGCGCCGCTCCGGCCTTATTGAGGCGACCGCGCGAGCTCCAGCTCGTTCGCTCGGTCGCCATTTTGAAGTCTCTTGTGTCCACCCCGCACCAGGGGTGCACAAGCACAATAAATCTGGTTCAGATTGGATGATGTATCACTAAGATATAACTAAAGAAATATATAGGGGGCGCACTTGAGTCAAATGTTAGCCCACCATATCAATGTGTCCACAAAGGCTCACTGATGATGCACAATAAATCTGGTTCAGATCGGATGATGTCTCACTGAGATATAACAGTTTGAATAATCTAGGGGGCGCTCTGGAGTCATATGTTAAACCACAATGTCAATGTGTCCACAAGGTCTCACTGATGATGCACAATAAATCTGGTTCAGATCGGATGATGTATCACTGAGATATAACTATAGAAATAATGTAGGGGGCGCACTTGAGTCAAATTTTAGCCCACCATATCAATGTGTCCACAAGGGTTCACTGATGATGCACAATAAATCTGGTTCAGATCGGATGATGTATCACTGAGATATAACAGTTTGAATAATCTAGGGGGCGCTCTAGAGTCATATGTTAAACCATAAGATCAATGTGTCCACAAGGTCTCACCGACGATGCACAATAAATCTGGTTCAGATCGGATGATGTATCACTGAGATATAACGGTTTGAATAATGTAGGGGGCGCTCTGGAGTCACATGTTAAACCATACCATACCATACCAACTTTATTTATAGAGCACTTTATGCACCCAACAGGACCAAAGTGCTGTACACACAATCACAAAATACAATACAATCATAAAATGGAAGGGACTAAAAACAGTACTAAAATAATAAATTATGAATACAATAAAACAATAAAACAAAGTTAAAACATCTCAGACAGTATCAATTGTGGACACAATATCAATGTGTCCACAAGGTCTCACTGATGATGCACAATAAATCTGGTTCAGATCGGATGATGTATCACTGAGATATAACTATAGAAATAATGTAGGGGGCGCACTTGAGTCAAATGTTAGCCCACCATATCAATGTGTCCACAAGGGCTCACTGATGATGCACAATAAATCTGGTTCAGATCGGATGATGTATCACTGAGATATAACAGTTTGAATAATCTAGGGGGCGCTCTGGAGTCATATGTTAAACCACAATATCAATGTGTCCACAAGGTCTCACTGATGATGCACAATAAATCTGGTTCAGATCGGATGATGTATCACTGAGATATAACTATAGAAATAATGTAGGGGGCGCACTTGAGTCAAATGTTAGCCCACCATATCAATGTGTCCACAAGGGCTCACTGATGATGCACAATAAATCTGGTTCAGATCGGATGATGTCTCACTGAGATATAACAGTTTGAATAATCTAGGGGGCGCTCTGGAGTCATATGTTAAACCACAATATCAATGTGTCCACAAGGTCTCACTGATGATGCACAATAAATCTGGTTCAGATCGGATGATGTATCACTGAGATATAACTATAGAAATAATGTAGGGGGCGCACTTGAGTCAAATGTTAGCCCACCATATCAATGTGTCCACAAGGGCTCACTGATGATGCACAATAAATCTGGTTCAGATCGGATGATGTCTCACTGAGATATAACTGTAGTAATAATATAGGGGGCGCTATGGAGTAAAAATTTACATAACATTATCAATGTGTGTCGAAGTGCTCACTGATGAAGCACAATAAATCTTGTGCAGATCGGATAATGTATCACTGAGATATAACTGTAGTAATAATATAGGGGGCGCTGTGGAGTAAAAATGTACACAACATTATCATTGTGTGTAGAAATGCTCACTGATGAACCACACTAAATCTCGTGCAGATCGGATAATGTATCACTAAGATATAACAGTATTAATAATATAGGGGGCGCTATGGAGGGTATTGGCCACTTATCATGGAAGCCTGTTGAAGTGGTGGATAATGATCGATCAAAAAAGGCGTTCAATACAGAACAACTGGACTTTATTTGTAACAAACAAGACGTTTCGGTAGTGATTTTGGTGCACTTTGGAACAAATCTGTGGAAATTAGAGCCAAACGATCCACTTCAGAGATCGCCACGCCCACATTCTTCAGCGAAAACAGTTATCGCTTTAAAGCATGTCATACCAACTTGTTATATGTCTTCTAACACTGGCTCATCCTGATTAGTTCAAGGGTGTCAGAGAGGGAGCCTTCCATGTAAAAAAAGTGACTTCCTGTTATGAGGAGGCGGGGCTTCGATGACGTCACAACATGATCACAGAGGATCGTCGGGCATCCAACAGGGATGACTCATGCCAAGTTTGGTACATTTTGGTCTTTCAATGTGAAAGTTATAGCGATTTGAAATTTATGGCGTGAATCGCAAGTTTGAGGCCTGGCCACGCCCCTTTAGCATAAACGAAAATGCAAGCTTTTGATAACTTTTACGGGCCAAGATGGTGTAGTGGTTAGGGCGTTTGACTTGGGACCCGAAGGACGCGGGTTCGCGTCCCGGCCACTACACATCTTGGGGTGTCTATGAGTGCACACCTATTTCTCCAGCTCCCCGAGCGCCTTCTATGGCTGCTCACTGCACCACCTGGTAGGTGGTTGGGTTAAATGCAGAGACGAATTTCGTCTGTGTATGGGAAACATACGCAGATGACAAGATTAGACAATTATTATTATTATTATTATT
>JBBPBX010007585.1:16663-34083 GCA_038048925.1 Garcialebias charrua | reverse complement strand
TTTATTTTAAAAAAATTGACCCTATAAAATAAAAATAAAATATCTAACTTTCCACTGACTGTTTTGGCTCCTTCTTTTGAGCATCTATTCTACCCGCTATTTGCTCACCTGCTATCTTTGAGACTTTAGGTATGAGATTAGTCAGTGGTAAAAAAAAAATTTAAATAAAAGAAATCTCTACTTACGGAGGTATCGCAGCCAACAACATGAAACCTGCACGGAGTTTTGAATTTACCGCAGAACTTAATATGATCCACATACTGCAAAACAAAAGCAAAACAGCACAAGCCACCAATGAACATGTTTTATTACAGGATTGCAGAGGATGCAACAAAATTATGAGAAAAAAAAACATCAAATGTAGATTCTACCTTTTCTCGGGGGATTTTTTTCTTTGCACATCCCTCACAAATCATAGGGTACTTTGGGCAGATTTCATCATGAGCCTAAAATAATAGGAAATTAAATATTCAAAAGTTAAGGTTCACTGATATTTGCAGTAAAAAATAAAACTAACAAAACCAACAAAGAACATTCAGCTTGGCTCAGTATCTGGGTTCAGATACAAATACTGTTTCAAAGAAGTAGCAGTCAAAATATCTTAAAATTAAAATGTTGCCAGTCGCTGTCAAGAGGTCATGTTTAGACTTCGATTAGCTGATGGAGCTGGTGTTGTTTTGGTCAAACCTTGAAAATAACTATTTCGTGAGCCGTCATGCTCTGAGATCAAATGTTGGCTCAGTACCTGTAACACTGTCTGAGTTGATCATTCTTGCTCTGGCTAAAGTTGAATAGTTGAGGCAGACATTTGACTCCAGAAGGTAATTAATTTTAGATGTACATCCAGTGATGCCTTCCTAAAACTTTCCCTATTATCATTAAAATAATTGAACAAGTTTAGAATTTGGCTGGTTTTCAGGCAGCTTTAAAGCCACCCGCACCTAATTTAACTCAGTCAGTGTAAAATGTGCCTCAGACAAATTGTATGTGAATATCCAGCAACGTTCTGGACAGTTTCTTTTTGTTGAAAGGTTTTGTCTTTCATCCAAAAGACTTCATCAGTCCAAGAAGCCACAACAAACTCAGTCTTAAAAATAGTACCTTCACATTGTGGGCCAGCCAGTTTGACAGTGCTGAAATGGTTTCTGGAGTCCACCCTCTCCCCCGACTCGTTTGAGGCCGTCATGGCCAGAGTGGTTCAAAATATTGAACCTTGAATCACACTTTAACCACTTTGGACATGACTGCCTCAAACGAGTCGGGGGAGAGGGTGGACTCCAGAAACCATTTCAACACTGTCAAACTGGCTGGCCCACTATGTGAAGGTACTATTTTGTTGTGGCTCCTCTTTTCAGAGTCAGATTCTTTATCGTCTTTCGTACCACGTGTGGTACATGTGGTGGAACGAAATTATGTACACAGGGTCCCAGTTACATCCAACAATAAAATGTAAAAGAAAAACAGCAATAAGATCTAAGATATGAACTAAGAAAAACATCAACTAAAAATACCCTAAGCACTAGTAACACAAAAACATCACTTCGAACAGCAGCACGAACATGAGTCTGTATGAGCAGATGAGCACACATGAACACAGCAACATGAAACAGATCAGCAGCAACATGAAACAGATCCAACAAGAAACAGATCAGCAGCAACATGAAACATATCAACATGAAACAGATCAACATGAAACAGATCAGCAGCAACATGAAAAAGATCAACATGAAACAGATCAGCAGCAACATGAAACAGATCAACATGAAACAGATCAACATGAAACAGATCAGCAGCAACATGAAACAGATCAACATGAAACAGATCAACATGAAACAGATCAGCAGCAACATGAAACAGATCAACATGAAACAGATCAACATGAAACAGATCAACATGAAACAGATCAACAAGAAACAGATCAGCAGCAACATGAAACAGATCAACATGAAACAGATCAACATGAAACAGATCAACATGAAACAGATCAACATGAAACAGATCAACATGAAACAGATCAACATGAAACAGATCAACATGAAACGGATCAACATGAAACAGATCAACATGAAACAGATCAGCAGCAACATGAAACAGATCAACATGAAACAGATCAACATGAAACAGATCAACAAGAAACAGATCAGCAGCAACATGAAACAGATCAACATGAAACAGATCAACATGAAACAGATCAACATGAAACAGATCAGCAGCAACATGAAACAGATCAACATGAAACAGATCAACATGAAACAGATCAACATGAAACAGATCAGCAGCAACATGAAACAGATCAACATGAAACAGATCAGCAGCAACATGAAACAGATCAACATGAAACAGATCAACATGAAACAGATCAACATGAAACAGATCAGCAGCAACATGAAACAGATCAACATGAAACAGATCAACAGAAACAGATCAACATGAAACAGATCAACATGAAACAGATCAACATGAAACAGATCAGCAGCAACATGAAACAGATCAACATGAAACAGATCAACATGAAACAGATCAGCAGCAACGTGATGTGATTTTTAACAGTGATTATCCTGGTTAGAGATTCATGAGTCTAACAGCCTCGGGGTAGAAGCTGTTCTTCAGTCTAGTGGTTCTAGACCGAGGAACAGCTTCTACCCCGAGGCTGTTAGACTCATGAATCTCTAACCTTTTGGATGAAAGATGAAATGTGTTCAACAAAAAGAATCCATCCAGAGGACCTGACTGAACTCTGTTGGACTGAGATTACTGAGCATGAATGAGGACATGTTTGTGAACATGTCAACCAAAAACTTTAGGAACAAGACTAAACTTGTTAAGAGGTGTAGGTCTGTGGTTCTCGTGAACAAGTCTAGTTTCTTATGATGGTCATGACTATGAACACATGACTATGAACACATGACTATGAACACATGACTATGAACACATGACTATGAGCACGTTATAAATAGAAGGATTAGAAACATAGCCCATCATAAGCAGTATTAGTTTAAAATAACGGAGAGGATCCTGACTTTGATGTTCTTCAGCAGGAAGGGCTCTTTGCAGTATTTGCAGTTGAGCGTCCTCTCGGGACACTCTCTCTCGTTGTGGCGCTCCTGTTCGTTGGCTCTCATCAGCTCTTTGCAGGAGGGACACATGATGATCATGAAGTCACAGTTGCCTTCGTGGCTTGCCTGTAGGTGTCCAACAACAACAAAATAATCACTTCTGTTGATCATATTTAACCACTGCAATATAAACCTGGGGGGATTTTCATTTAAAATATATTTATCACAATGAATCTTCTGCCTGCGTGAGCTGAAAGCAGTCACAAGCAAATCATTCATTTATTAACATTTCTGAAAGATTAAGGGGGAATGGTGGCGCAGAGGACCTGTGATCAGGAAGTCGACAGTTTGAATCTACTGACCATTGCATCAAAACACCCACACCTACCTCCACCCTCATTTCCCCCACCCTGTACCCCTTGAGCAAGGCCCTTAATTAACTGCTCGCATGGGTGCCCTAGATGGCAGCCCTCTGCTCCACACATGTGGACTGTGGTAGCTCGGTGGTGGCATCAGGAAGGGAAACCGGTGTAAAACAATTGCCAAGTCCTCATGCAGGTTTGCTCGCTGTGGCGGCTGCTGATGAAGGGAGAAACCGAAAGGAGAACAAAAATGGACATTTCTAATGGATTACCATTTCATCCTAATTCAACATTTTAACCTTTAACAACACAAACATTCACTGCTGAGGCTTCAACTTCAGGTTGCAAATGTATTCAGAGTCAGAGAGTCAGAGTCAGAGAGTCTTTATTGTCATTTGCACCGCATGTGGTACATGTGATGAAAACGAGATTATGTACACGGGGTCCCAGTTACATCCAACAACAAATGCAAGAGAAAAACAGTAATAACATCTAGAATTAACTAAGAAAAACATCAACTAGTAATACACTAAGCCTAATATAGTGGAAATAAACAGCAGCACGAACATGAGTTTGTATGAGCAGATGGTCACAGATGAACACAGATGAACACAGCAACAAGAAAACAGATCAGCATCAGCACAATGTGATATTTTGCAGTGTTTATTTTTTATTTTATTTTTATTTATTCATGAGTCTAACAGCCTCAGGGTAGAAGCTGTTCCTCAGTCTAGTGGTTCTACATTTGATGCTCCTCAACCTCCGTCCTGAGGGGAGTGGGGCAAAGAGTGAGTGTGCTGGGTGAGTGAGGTCTTTCATGATGCAGGTGGCTCTTTTCCTGCATCTGGAGGTGTAAATGTCTGTGATGGTGGGGAGACTGACTCCAACAGACTTCTGTGCAGCCTTCACCACTCTCTGTAGAGCTTTCCTCTCTTCAACTGTGCAGCCTCCATGCCACACGTTGATGCTGGAGCACAGGATGCTCTCCACTGCACACCTGTAGAAGGAGGTGAGGACTGGGCTGCTCAGACCAGCTCGTCTCAGCCGTCTGAGGAAGTAGAGTCTCTGATGACCTTTCTTGATCAGGCTGGTGGTGTTGTTGCTCCAGCTGAGGTTATCATTCATGTGTACACCCAAGTATTTGTAGCTGGAGACCACTTCCACTGCAGATCCACTTATTTTCAGTGGGGTGTGGGTGTGTTTGTTCCTTCTGAAGTCCACAATCATCTCCTTTGTCTTCTTCACATTCATGTGAAGATTATTCTCTTTGCACCAGCTCTCCAGGTGTTCCACCTCCTGTCTGTAGCTGGACTCATCATTGTTTGTGATGCATCCCACCACCGCTGTATCATCTGCAAACTTAACAATATGACAGCCTGGAAGTGTGGCTGTACAATCATATGTGAGTTATTCACCTAGTAACCAAACACTGACTTTCAAATGTGATTATAATTCATCCATTATCTTTACCCGCTTGTTCCTTTTCAGGTCACGGAGTCAGTGGTGCCCATATCCAGCAGTCACTGTGGGACACCCTGGACAGGTCTCCAGTCCATCACAGGGACACATAAGCCATGTTCGCATTTCCCTTTTCCGCCCGGGATCCGCCCTTGTTTTGGAACCATCTCCACCGTGGTTCTTATCGGGCCGAGCCCCACGGACCCAGTTTGACGTCATGTACTGCTCACATTTGATTTGTTGTTTGCAGCAGGGGCGGGACTCATTCAAACAACAACCTCAGCGCGAGCTGAATTTCATTAATATTTAATAATAATAATAATAATGAATTCAATTTATAACGCGCTTTTCATTAGTGAAAATTTCAAAGCGCTACACACATTGAATGCTACACACATTCATACACCGGTAGCGGCAGACTACCATGCAAGGTGCTTTCCAGTCCTACCGGGAGCAACTCAGGGTTAAGTGTCTTGCCCAAGGACACAACGACACATGGTGTGGGGAACCGGGATTCGAACCGCCAACCTTCCGATCGGGGGACGACTGCCATTACCACTACGCCACGGCCGCCGACTTTTTTTTTAAATTGGAGTAAATAAAAAGGAGTTGTGTTAACCAAACAAACTCCTTTTTATTTACTCCAATAAAAAAAAAAGTAAAATGACTTCGTACCAGGTGGGAAGCAAACCCGCTTCACCCGGTCAAGATAAAAGAGTGTAATAGCAGTTGGCGAACGCTCTGAGCTACAGCGGCGGACTGGATTTTTAAGCGTCCACTTTACCTATATACCATTCAATCCTCTTAACATTCTAGCTGCACGTAGAAGTTAGTGATTATTAGTTATATTTTAAAACCCTGGCTGCGCGCAAGAGTTAGACAATATTAGTTATATTTTAATGACATTCAGGTCACGCGGAAAGGCGGAAATGGGTGCGCGCTTCGTGCTATTTACGTTCTAACATAAGCTGATACATAAGCTGATTTGTAATCAGTTATTAACAAAAATTAAACTCAGAAACACTAATATATATATTCAGCTAATATATATTTTAGGGGTGTCCTCTCTTAAAACACTGTAAGCGCGCACACAAGAACACTCCACCCACGTCAAGTGAACACTCCACCCACGTCAAGTGAACACCCCACCCACTTCAAGGCTTGCTCTCTACATAATGCGTAATGAACGCGGGCGGGCCAGTTCGGGTTCTGGGCAAACCAGGGGCGGCCCGGGCCATTGAGGGCTGGCCAATGCGAAAACGGCTATAGAGACAAACAACCATTCACTCTCTCATTCACACCTAGGAACAATTTAAAGCTACCATCAGTCTAACATGCATGTTTTTGGTCTGTGGGAGGAAATTGGAGTACCTGGAGAAAACCCATACATGCACGGAGAGAACATGAAAACTTCACCCAGAATGGCCCATCAGCTGGGACTCGATCCAGTGCTGAAAGCCAACATCTCTGCCAACTGAGCCACCATGCTACCCCAATTTGATTATAAGTAAAATACAACTGGGGGGAATTGTTTAAATTAGTTTTGGAAAAAATTCTAACGGAAAAGGGTGGTGGTGTTTATTCAGCCCTGTTCCCTTCAGAAGCCTTAAAAATATTCAAATAAACTACCGGTACCTGGAGGTGATCTGAAGGGACTTCTACAAAACAGTTCTCTGAAACAGCAGACTGTCAGCTGCTTCTGGCTGCTCACAAATCACTAATGGAGTGTGTCAAGTCCAGTATAGTTATGGGTTTCAGAAATGAAGCTTCACAGAACCAAATAAAGTACGGAGCAGAACTCACCTGGTCTCACACATGACAGATGTCTCCCTCATAGCTGTTGGATAAAAATATCCTCCATCGTACATACTCAAAGAAGCCACACTCGATGACAAGAGAAGATTTTTTAACCGGTTTTACTTGTAAGGACAGATTTTCACAACAGATGTAAAGAAGTATACACACATGGAGCCCAGTCACAAGAACCTGCCACAGGCAGTGTGTGAGGCTTGTTTTTATAAGCTTATCAGCTCTCCCAGCTCACAGACAGGCTGGCATCCTTGGACTTCCAGCTGCACATCCATCCATCCATCTTCTTCCGCTTATCCGGGGTCGGGTCGCGGGGGTAGCAGCCTAAGTAGGGAGGCCCAGACTTCCCTCTCCCCAGCCACTTGGAGCAGCTCCTCCGGGGGAATCCCAAGGCGTTCCCAGGCCAGCCGAGAAACATAGTCCCTCCAGCGCGTCCTGGGTCTTCCTCTGGGTCTCCTCCCGGTGGGACATGCCCGGAACACCTCACCAGGGAGGCGTCCAGGAGGCATCCTAACCAGATGCCCGAGCCACCTCAACTGGCTCCTCTCGATGTGGAGAAGCAGCGGCTCTACTCCGAGTCCCTCCCGGATGACTGAGCTTCTCACCCTATCTCTAAGGGAGAGTCCAGACACCCTGCGGAGAAAACTCATTTCAGCCGCTTGTATCCGAGATCTTGTTCTTTCGGTCATAACCCAAAGCTCATGACCATAGATGAGGGTGGGAACGTAGATCGATCGGTAAATTGAGAGCTTTGCCTTTTGACTCAGCTCTCTCTTCACCACGACAGACCGGTACAGCGCCCGCTTCACTGCGGACGCTGCACCTATCCGCCTATCGATCTCACGCTCCAGTTTTCCCTCATTCGTGAACAAGATCCCGAGATACTTAAACTCCTCCACTTGGGGCAGGACCTCCTCCCCGACCCGGAGAGGGCATGCTACCCTTTTCCGGCTCAAGACCATGGCCTCGGATTTGGAGGAACTGATCCTCATCCCGGCCGCATCACACTCGGCTGCAAACCGCTCCAGTGAAAGTTGTAAATCACGAACTGATGAAGCCAGTAGGACCACATCATCTGCAAAAAACAGAGAAGCGATTCTAAGGTCACCAAAACGGATCCTCTCAACACCTTGGCTGCGCCTAGAAATTCTGTCCATAAAAGTTATGAACAGAATCGGTGACAAAGGGCAACCTTGGCGGAGTCCAACTCTCACCGGAAACGAGCCTGACTTACTGCCGGCAATGCGGACCAAGCTCTGACACCGGTCGTACAGGGACCTAACAGCCCTTATCAAAGGGCCTGGTACCCCATACTCCCGGAGTACCCCCCACAGAACCCCCCGAGGGACGCGGTCGAATGCCTTCTCCAAGTCCACAAAGCACATGTAAACTGGTTGGGCAAACTCCCACGCACCCTCCAGGACCCTGCTGAGGGTGTAGAGCTGGTCCAGTGTTCCACGACCAGGACGAAAACCACACTGCTCCTCCTGAATCCGAGGTTCGACTATCCGACGGACCCTCCTCTCCAGGGGCCTCATGTACAAAGACTTGCGTAGATTTCTTACTGAAAAGTAACGTACGGACAAATCCAGAAAAGTGTCCACGCACAAAAAAATCCAGATTTATCAAACTGTGCGTACACCGGAATCCACGCACATTCCTTATGTACAACACAATCAACGTGGAATTCAGCGCACATGAGAGAGTGGCCGACTCCGCCCTTGACACGCCTCCGTATGAATATGCAAAGTCATTCAAATATGCCATGCACGACAGGAATGTCGTCTCTGCTCCATTGCAAATCATGTCGGAACGTGGAAAAAAGAGGAACTTCACGGACTGTGAACAGAAATCACTTCTGAGTGAGGCAGAGAAGCACGGAAAAAGGCTTCATTCGGCACGCACAGTGCAAAACAAACCATCCACTTTTAAATAAGAAGTTGACCAAGCTGATCTAACATGCCTGTATAGCTTAGTGGCGAACGCGCCCGCCCTTCGTCCCAAAGGTCGTGAGATCGACTCCCGCTTGGTACAATGTTTTTTTTTTTCATTCCGGATTTAAAGACCACAGGAAAACTATTGAATGAAACAACAAGAAATAGAACAATACATGAAATGAAAGGAAGCAGACGATTTATTGTTTTGTAAATAGTTTTCATGTGTATTTCAATCTGGAACGAAAAGAAAAAGAAAAACGTTGTACCATGCGGGAGTCGATCTCACGACCTTTGGAACTAAAGGCAAGCGCTTTACCCACTGACCTAAACGTAGGCGTGTTAATACAGCTTGGTTAACTTCTTATTTAAAGAAATTACATCTCATTGTTGTCAATATTGTTGCCACTATCTGGCGCATGCTTTTATATCCACTCATCTAATTGCGTCCATGTGGATGTAATAATCGTTAATCATGTGTGTTTGGTGGGATTTATGATTGTTTTCATATCATGGACACAGTTTCACAGATCACCTGTAAGTGTCGCCAAAGGAACAATAACCACAGAAACGTGCGTACGCAAGCAGGGGAGCAGCCGTGGATTTCTACGTGGAAGCGCAGATATTCCCGTTCATATCAGATTTGATACATACGCCACTTTGCGTGGAAAGTGACGTGCGCAATGTTTTTGTGCGCACGCATGGTTGATACATGAGGCCCCAGAACCCCTGAATAGACCTTACCAGGGAGGCTTAAGAGTGTGATCCCCCTATAGTTGGAACACACCCTACGGTCCCCCTTTTTGAATGGAGACTGAGGAGTCTCCAGGCTCGAACCAGCAGACTGAGAGACAGCTCTGTTCATCAGGCAGTCAGGATGCTAAACACTCTGCCTGCTCTGCCTCCCCTCCCATTTGAACTGCCTTAACACAAAAAACTTTCTCACACATTACCACACAACACAAAGATTTTAACACTGGACTCTGTGTCATCAAACGGGTTATTCACTAAACTCTCGGTCATGTGCTCATTCAGTTTGCACTACTTCTCATATTTGCACTAATGTTTGTATTACATTACTGCCTATAGTCATACTACTGTTTACATTCACTGTTTACATACTACTGTTTACATTCACTGTTTACATTTATTACTACTGTTTACATTTACACTACTTTTATATCTACACTACTGCTGATACATATACAGTATTCTCTGATCTAAGGATGCCAAATGTGCCTTATGTGCCTTACTGCATATGCCACTTTGCCTCTATACCAACATCAACTACCTCATACATATACTGTGTACATTAACTCATATGCTGCTGTGCCACTCTTTGCAAATGTCAATGCTAGAACCTTCAGTTTATTTTATAGATATACTTTTTATACTTTTTTATACTACTATGAAAAAACTCAGGACAGTATTACACTTTTATTATTTCATTTTATGCTTATGTTCATTGGGTGTTTGGTGTTTTAGGGGTGTTTGGTGTTTCAGTGTTGGTGTAAATTTTCATACTTTTATACTACTATGAAAAAACTCAGGACAGTGTTACACTTTTACTATTTTATGCTTATGTTTATTAAATGTTTTAGTGTTTAGATGGTTACTGTTGCACCGAGGGACTGAGAGAAACGCAATTTCGGTCCTGTGTATGTCCTGTACATATTGCATTTCTGACAATAAAGTTGACTTTGACTTTTGACTTTGACTTTTGACTAAATGCCCCATGCTAAACAACAGCAACATGAGAGGTCCTGTTCTGCTTTACAGCACCAACCGAAATTCTCATCACATGTATTTATTATTATTATCATTATTATTATTATTATTATTATTATTATTGTTATTATTACTGTATTATTATTATTATTATTATTCAGTCCCTTAGTCTAGAGCCGTGGGAGCAGTGCAAACATAATTTAGTTTAACAACCATACAGGCCTCTCTTGTAAATGAGTCTTTGAGGCTCATTGAGTCTAACTTGTATAAATAAAGGTTGAATGAGTTTAGCAGCAGCCTCCACCTGGACCGGTCCTCAGCATGATGGTTGAGAACAAGGAAAGGGAGCCCTGTCCAGCCACGGACTTCATCTGGAGTATGAAAATATTTTATTGTATTATTTTTGAGTAAAGAAAACAGGAGCGGTGGCGCAGAGGTTAGAGAAGGTGGGCCTGTGATCGGAAGATCACCAGATCAACTCCCTGTACCGACAACATCAAAATTGTGGGTGGGAAAGAAGAAGCACCCACACCTGCCTTCACTATAATTTGTCCCACTCTGGGCCCTTGAGCAAGGCCCTTAAAGGTATTGTGACATGATTTTGTAAATTTGAATATTTGTCAGAACATATATACTGTATCTTATATCATTGAGCTCTGGTCGTTTTTGCATAATAAATTATAAATATATTAAATTTTTATTCTAAATTATGCTAATTTTTTCTCTGGTACTTGCTGGGATACGCCCCTAAAATTCCGCGCATTCCTGCAATACGTCATCAGTGTGACGTGACACATCAGTGTGACGTGACAACGGGCAGAAGGCAGAGCCTTGCCCGTTTGTTAGGTGTGTTAACTGCTTGCCATACAATTCATTTCCTGAAGGATCGCCTCTTTTATTTGTGTAACTTGAAAAATGCCGTCACGTTGTAGTGCATTTGTGTGTTCTAATATCAGCAGTGAACAAGTGAGCCTTCACAAATTTCCAAAAGATGACAAACTTTGTCAAGAATGGACCAGACAAGGACCGGTGGGTTCCAGGAGTCCTATGTCTGCAGCGACCATTTCACTGCCGATTGTTTTCAGCACCTGGTATAAAAGAATCTTTAGGATTACCAGTAAGATTCAGAAGACTTTTAAAACCGGATGCTATTCCTACTATTTTTAAAAGAAAATCTACAGAAGAAAGTCCCACAGGAGCTACCATGTCGAAACAACGCAGGGACCATCGGAAGACTGTCCAGGAGATGAGTAAGTCTTTGTGTAAACATAATCGGAGGTGTGTAGTGTTTTAGATTATAAACTATTTATTTTACGTGAGTTCATGTTGTTTTACTTTATACACTTTGAGTGTATAAAGCCAATTATCACGGCAGATTATGTTTGTTCGCTGCTAACAAGCTAGCCGAATCAGATAGCTAACACAATAGCCGCGATACAGGCCACGTTGCTAATGATGTATTTTTAAATTATGTCTGCGCGATCAGGTAATTCTTTTTATTCGGGGAGGGTTATTAATGAGAGTTTTGGATGATTTACTGTCTTAAAATGATATATCGCTGACGCGACCGGTAATAAGCCGACATAGCAGCTAACAAACATTAGCCGAGTGCCCGGAGCAAACACGTTGCTAATGATGTATTTTTAAATTATGTCTGCGCGATCAGGTAATTCTTTTTATTCGGGGAGGGATATTAATGAGAGTTTTGGATGATTTACTGTCTTAAAATGATATATCGCTGACGCAACCGGTAATAAGCCGACATAGCAGCTAACAAACATTAGCCGAGTGCCCGGAGCAAACACGTTGCTAATGATGTATTTTTAAATTATGTCTGCGCGATCAGGTAATTCTTTTTATTCGGGGAGGGATATTAATGAGAGTTTTGGATGATTTACTGTCTTAAAATGATATATCGCTGACGCAACCGGTAATAAGCCGACATAGCAGCTAACAAACATTAGCCGAGTGCCCGGAGCAAACACGTTGCTAATGATGTATTTTTAAATTATGTCTGCGCCATCAGGTAACATCTCGTTTCTTTTTATTCGGGGAGGGTTTATTAATGAGAGTTTTGGAAGATTTACTGTCTTAAAATGATATATCTCAGACGTGACCGGTGTCAGGGACTCTTGTTAGCCAAGATAGCTTCTAAAAATATTAGCCGAGAGCCCGGAGCAAACACGTTGCTATGTATGCATTTTTAAATTATGTCTGCGCCATCAGGTAACATCTGTAATTTTTTTATTCAGGGAGGGTTTATTAATGAGAGTTTTGGAAGATTTACTGTCTCAAAATGATATCTCAGACGCGATAGGACATGCTCCGCCATTATTATTTAAATGCACGTTGGAGCGTGCCTTCCCGTTGTCACGTCAAGATGACGTTTTGCGGAAATGCGCAGATTTTTAGGGGCGTATCCCAGAGAAAAAAACTACCATAACTTGGAATAAAAATTTAATATATTTATAATTTATTATGCAAAAACGACCAGAGCTCAATGATATAAGATATATATGTTCTGACAAATATTCAAATTTACAAAATCATGTCACAATACCTTTAACCCCCACCATCTGCTCCTCCAGGTTCCCTAGCAGCTCTCTTCTCCACACAGAGGGCTGCGGTAGCTCGTGGTCTGTGGTTGTGCCAGGAAGGGCATATGGCGTAAAAAATAATTTCCAAGTCTTTGTGTGAATTAGTTCACTGTGGTGATCCCTGAAGAAGGGAGCAGCTGAAAGAAAAAGAAAATTGAGCAAAGAAAACAAAATTAAAAGATTGATTATTAAAACTTCAAGGACTCAGCTTATCACATTCACACACCGATGGGACACACATCAGAGACACTGAGGGGTTCAGTGTCTTACCAAGAGACACTATGGCATGTGCTGGTGGAATCGAACCCCCAACTCTTGCATTGGAGGACGACTACTGCTCTAACCACTCAGCCACAGCCGCCCACTAATACAGTAAATATCGTCTCATTTTGATAAGCAGAAGCATCTCTCAGGCCGTGATCTCAGAGGAATTAGAAAACAAAGGGCAGATGGGAATACATGTGTTGAGTATTTATATGTTATGCCTACGGGACTGTGTAAAACAATGCAGCGTCACATTAACTAAAGCATATATTTATCACCTGTAGTGTCAGCCCCGTGTGCGTGCGTGTTCTCATTAATCACAACAGCCCTGTTCCTTCAGCGGGACGCTCTGATCTCAGGAAGGGAACCACTTGTTGCATAACACCTTTTCTTCTTCTGTGGTGTGAGAAAACACAGGACTAGGATCTGAATCAGTAAACATGGAAGATAATAAAATAAGAAACGGCTGGAGGAAAAAAGAACATCTTAAAGCATCACATGTTCATTTTATTATTTAACATTCATTTACACATTACAATCCAGATTTCAATACAAGCGTTAAACTTCTAATGTTATAAAATGTATTAACAAGAATTTTCTATTCTTTATTGACATTTGATTGTTTATTTATTTATTTGCTTTCGTACAAACCATCCATCCATCCATTATCTTTTTACCCGCTTCTTCCATTTTGGGCCATGGGGGGTTGCCGGTGCCCATGTCCAGAATATGGTGTAACAACAGCAGTCACTATGCGAGGGGCGGGGTACACTCTGGACAGGTCTCCAGTCCATCATAGGGACACACAGAGACAAACAAAACAAATAACCATTCACTCTTTCACTCACACCTAGAGACAATTTAGAGTTACAAATCAGCCCAACATGCATGTTTTTGGTCTATGGGAGGAAACTGGAGTACCTGGAGAAAACTCACACGTCTTCTTATGTGGATGTGCTTTGGGACGTCCAAATTTCTTTTTCGTGTTTACTGTTTTGTTTTCCCCAGGCTCTTGTACTTGTCTGTTTATAGTTTTTTTGTTTGTTTGTTTGTTTGTTTGTTTATCTTTGTTTTTCTTTGTGCCCTCCTCTCTCCCATATGAGGTATTTTTCATTGTGGGACGCCATGGGCGGTCCTTTAAAGAGGGTCCTCTTGACCCACCTGATTAGAATGAATGGATGATAAACAGGCTTCTGCAGAACTTGATGAACATTGATTTAAAAAAAAAAAAAACTAACATTTAAAAAGTGGCGGCCTGTCTTTGTTTGAAGCTCACTCACCATGACAAGGTGCAGACCATGAGTGGGAACACAAGACAAGAAAAATGTGACGAACAGGACAAACACTGACCAGACATAGTGGTGTGTGTGTGTGTATAAACTCATCGTGTCCTCATTGCATGTGTCCAGTTGTATTTTAACTTCATGTTCAGGTCCTCCACCAGAGTTGGAGTTGGAGTGGTCAGACTGAACCCCTCCTCACCACCAATGACAACCCAGGCTCAATCTGAACTAACAAACAAAGATCTGGACATGATTGCTAAACAAATTCAAAATTTTGACCCTCACACAGGTACTGATGTAAAATCGTACCTTGATGATGTGGAATATTAACCTCAGACGGTTTCCACATGCAACCATCGAGGACAAGATGTATCTCATTAAAATAGCATCTAACACAGAAGTCAAAAGGTTTGTCGACCGACAGACTTCTCACATCAGATCTGATTTTTCTCTCTTGCGCCAAGCTATAGAGAAAGAGTTTTCTGACTTTGCTTCCTCATCAGGAATAATGATTACAATGACAATCAAACAAGTAAGAGATGAACACCCACATGCTTACTTCCACCGGTTGTTCAATGCTTACTTTAGCTCACAGAATTACCCCAACATGGAAGAACAACTTAACTTTAAAACACTCTTCGTCCAGAATCTCAATGAGTCAATTACCAGATTACCATATTTTCTGTACTATAGGTCGCAGCTTTTTATCATTTTTTCGTGGCCTGCGACCTATAGTCGGGTGCGACCTATATATGGCTTTTTATAAAATAAGCTGATTTGTAATCATATATTAACAAAAATTAAACTGAGACACAGTCTTACAATAATGTCAGCTAACAAATATATTTTTTTAGGTGTTTATCCTGCTAAAATTATTATTTATTAAAGAAAAGTTCAGCTCAGACACATATTTGCTATAATTTTTTATCAAACAAATAATTGTTTTTAAGTGTTAATCTTCTTAAAGGGATTGTGACATGATTTTTTTACTATTCATAAAATTGCTCAAAATATATATATTTTATCATTTAAATATGTTTGTTTTTGCAAACAAAATGATAAATCACTTTAATTTTGCTTTAAAAGTGATTTTGAACTTCAAGCCGTGTTTAATCATGGGAAATCCGATTACACTCGAACGCACCATATGTGATGTCACACTGGGCAGAGGGCTGTGGTGTCTTTAATAGCGGACAATTTAAAACTGGACGAATTTATCAATCTATGTGAAGATTTGAGCTATTTGTCTTCATTTTGGGAAGCAGAAAATAGTTTGGGTGATGGAACAAGAAACAACAGGATCTAATTTAGGTCTGATGCTGTATCAGACTTCCTTCATGTCGAGCTGCTCATACCTGCGCACTGTGACAAGCCCAGAGCTCTGCCCAGTGTGACATCACAGATGGTGCGTTCGTGTGTAATGGGATTTCCCATGATTAAACACGGCTTGAAGTTCAAAATCACTTTTAAAGCAAAATTAAAGTGATTTATCATTTTGTTTGCAAAAACAAACATATTTAAATGATAAAATATATATATTTTGAGCAATTTTATGAATAGTAAAAAAATCATGTCACAATCCCTTTAAAAGCCTTGCTGTGCCCTCCTGTGGAAGAGACATTTGCAGCAGAGCTAAACACGGTCCACATTTTGACGTAGGTGCAACCTATATTCAGGTGCAACCTATATATGGATTTTTCCAATTCTTTGGCAATAATTGGACAAGGCGACCTATACTCGGGTGCGACCTATAGTCCGAAACATACGGTACTCTGCATTTCTGCCGACCCACAAATCTTTACCATCCTTCAGCTAAGAGAATTAGCCTGCAGGGCTTTTCAAAAGCTGAACCAATTCAAGCCAGCGGAACCCAAAAATGTTTTCACTGTGAACACTGTACCCTCAACTTTGGGACTTAACAGTGCAAGCGTGGACACTGATTCAACCAGAGCAAAAATTTCCGGCCTAAGACACCTTACCAAAGGAAAGGTCCCGGTAAATACCAAGGTCTTGGAAACCTCTTCAGGGGTGTAAACACTCTCCTACTCAGACCCACACCTTTAAGGATTGTCACTCCCTACCTGGAAGAAAACCACCTTCAGTAAGTATGTCAGAAACATTCTGAAAAATTCAAAGGATCACCAAAGACCAAAAGAGGTAAGTCTACTAACTTGACTCTTAAAGAACTTGAGATAATTAAACATTTCCTTAATGAAACGCACCAAGACAATGACAACAAAAGTGCTGACCTTCTGTCAGTGACCTCTCTGGCCAACCGTAGGACCAACAAGCTGCAGATTTAGAACCTCAACCTGCCTCCGCAGATTGTAATTATTTCTGACATTGTTCCTCCTCCAGAACAACAGACTGACTACTCACACACCACGTGTGCCATCTCAGAAGTTCAAATGTACCATGAGGACCTCTCTTTCGAGAACAACTACTCTGAATTCCTAGAAGCCCCTTTCATAAGACGCTTCAGTCTGGCTCTGATGCGTGTTCAGTCCTCCAACGAGCATTCATAAGAAACACGAACGCGCATTGCCGGGTCAATTTTACTCGCTTCTGATGCGCCTTTGATCCGCGACTAGAGGTAGTGTTAAACCCGGATCTGTCGACTTGTGAAAGGTGTCGGCGCTGCTGCGGCTTCAAACTGATTTGAATAATGACGTACTCTCCCACGTTTCTCCCGGCGTGTGTGTGCGCGCCTCCCTCTCTCGCAGCGAGACACACACGGAGACACACGTGTGTGTGTGTGTGTGTATGTGCGCGCGCGTGCTGGGGGGACACCGCTGTGTGTGTGTGTGTGTGCGCGCGCGCTGGAGGGACACAGCTCCGTTGTGTGTGTGTGTGTGTGTGTGCGCGCGCTGTGTGTGTGTTAGTTTCACTTTTTTTCCCCTTTCTCTCTCGCAGCGACTCTGTGAGTGTG
>JBBPBX010007585.1:5222-16239 GCA_038048925.1 Garcialebias charrua | reverse complement strand
TATTTGGTTAAACGTCCCTTAGCAAGCTGCACCTCGACCGCATGCTTTTTAAAATCATCAACAAGCTTCTAATTCTGGCTCAATATTTGACCGGTCTCTTTGGTAGAATTGTTTGAGTTTACTTAAATCATTTGGTTTCCTGGAACAGATGTGGCTCTTAAGCTTATTCTACAAATGTAAAATTGGTTTGCGGTTGTGGTTTTGGGAAGGCCATTCCTGAAATCTAATAGGAGAGTGGTGGCACACAGAGAGTCAGAGAGAGAGTCAGAGAGTCTTTATTGTCATTTGCACCGCATGTGGTACATGTGATGAAAACGAGATTATGTACACGGGGTCCCAGTTACATCCAACAACAAATGCAAGAGAAAAACAGTAATAACATCTAGAATTAACTAAGAAAAACATCAACTAGTAATACACTAAGCCCTAATGTAGTGGAAAAACATCATTATAAACAGCAGCACAGGTTAGAGAAGGCGAGCCTGTATTTGGATGGTTGCTGGTTTGACTCCAAGGATCAGCTACATCAAAATGTGGGTGGGATAGGTTAATAATTTTCCTCCACCCTTGTTTGCCACCACTCTGGGCCCTAAACCCCCACATCTGCTCCTCTGGGTGTCCTAGATAACAGCTCTCTTCGCCACACCGGGGGCTGTAATAGCTCGGTGGTCTGTGGTTACTTTAGGAAGAGCATTTTTCCAGCATAACAATTACAATGTCTTCGTGCAGGTGAGTTTGCTGTGGCAACCCCTGTCGAAGGGAGCGGCTGAAAAAAGACACACACACCCCGAAATCTAATGCTAGCCTGGCTTATCCATTCAAACACCAGTTCTGATGCGTGTTTAGGATCAATATCCTGTTGGATTACCCAATTATGTCCAGGTGTTAATTATTCAGCAGGCAGTCAGGATGCTAAACACTCTGCCTGCTCTGCCCCCCCTCCCATTTGAACTGCCTTAACACTAAAACTTTCTCACACATTACCACACAACACAAAGATTTTAACACTGGACTCTGTGTCATCAAACGGGTTATTCACTAAACTCTCGGTCATGTGCTCATACAGTTTGCACTACTTCTCATACTTGCACTAATGTTTGTATTACATCACTGCCTATAATCATAATACTGTTTACATTCTCTGTTTACATTTATTAATACTGTTTACTTTTATTACTACTGCTTACATGTAATTACTACTGTTTACATTTACACTACTCTAATATCTACACCACTGCTGATACATATACAGGTAGTCCCCGATTTACGAGCGCTCTGATCTGCGAGGTTCCCAGACTTACGAGCTGCGAATTTTTGGAAAAAACGAAAAAAATACTGAGTTTTCATGTGTTTTTTCACTACAGTTAGTTAGTTAAGCATATAAACACACGTTTCCGATCATTTTTATGCACTCAAAAGTAGTTTTTAGATGAAAATAGAGTGTTTTTAGTCGCGCTAGCGAAAACCGTTCCAATTTACGAGCGGATTTCCGGATTTACGAGAGAAATGGCGGCCGTTCCAAATTACGAGATTTCCGGTTTACGAGCGCCTCGTTGTAACGGATCTCGCTCGTAAATCGGGGACTACCTGTACAGTGTGCTCTGAACGGTCTTATTTAGGGATGCCCAATGTGCCTTACTGCATATGCCACTTTTTGCCTCTATAACAACATCAACTACTACCTCATACATATACTGTGTACATTAACTCATACGCTGCTTTGCCACTTTGCAAATGTCAATGCTAGAAACCTTTAGTTTATTTTAGTTATACTTTTTATACTCTTTTTTTATACTAGTATGCAAAAACTCAGGACAGTATTATGTTCATTAAATGTTTAATGTTTTAGTTTTAGAGTTGGTGTAAATTTTCATACTCTTATACCACTATGCAAAAAACTCAGGACAGTGTTAGTTTTACTATTTTATGCTTATGTCTATTATTATATGTTTCAGTGTTTCAATGTTTAGATGTTTACTGTTGCACCGAGGGACTGAGAGAAACGCAATTTCGGTCCTGTGTATGTCCTGTACAGTACATATTGCAGATCTGACAATAAAGTTGACTTTGACTTTGACTTTGATTTGAAGTGAAGTTGAATATAATGGAGGTAGTCATCCTAATCCTTTATGTCAGGGGCTCACAACCCTGGTCCTTGAGGAACACCATCCTGCATGTTTTTTTTTTGTTAGTTTTTTTCATTCAACCTTTTTTGTTTTAGTTGTTTCTCTGCTCCGACACACCTGATTTTAATTAATGGGTGATTAACAGGTTTCTGCAGAACATGAAGTAATGAAATCACTGAATCAGGTGTGTTGGAGGAGGTAAACAACATGCAAAACATGCAGGATGGTGTTCCTCAAGGACCAGGGTTGGGAACCACTGAATTTTTGTTTTTCCTTCTTGCTCTCAGTGAAGGCAGATGCTTTTTCCTCCACTCCTTCCCCTGCTTCTGCTCTCATCTATATGTTGTTGTTTTGCTGAGTTTTTTTTGTTGCAACTTATATGTTTTTTTTTTTTTTGTACCTCCTCTTTCCTTGTTTCTTTTTCCTTATTTAATCCACACACACACACAAAAAGAGGCAAAGCCTCTCATGAGGCTGCAGCCTCAGGCACTCAACACACTGTAGCCCCTTTCATAAATCAGATCCGTGCAATTCTCGCACAGACCAGTCCGGCTTTAATCCCCATCGGGTCATTCATAAAACAAAGTTGAATCCGGCCACAGCCCGCCCTCAATGGAGCATTCACAAAACGATTTGCAGCGCGTGTTGAAAAGAGGCGTGGTGAAAATCTGCAGCTCAGAGGATGTGGTGCCTGCGTGTTTAACGTGGGACCGCAGAGGTGTCTGTAAACAAACATGGCGACGCTAGCGAACATTGTTGTGCTTATTCGAATGCTTTTTTTTGTTTGTTTGTTTTTTGCTCTCGCATCAATCCGCTCCAGAAGGGCCCCATCCTTCACTGTACCGGTAAGTCCCTTATTAATTTCCTCCTCTGCGCGCAGAGACAGGAGTACACGGCATCACCCCAATTAGCCATTTCCGTGATGATCAATAAAAAAGAAAAAGATTCGGCGAAGAATAGCGAGTGATGCGCAAGCGAAATACAAATGTCATGTTCTTGTTTACACATTTAAATAGAGCGCGACAGTGGGCGCCGGAAGAGTACGTGGGAGAGTACGTCATTATTCAAATCAGTTTGAAGCCGCAGCAGCCCGAAACCTTTCACAAGTCGACAAGATCCGGGCTTAATACTACCTCTAGTCGCGGCTCAGGAGCGGATCAGAGGCGAGTAAAATTAACCCGGCAATGCGCGTTCGTGTTTCTTCTGAATGCTCGTTGGAGGACTGCACACGCATCAGAGCCGGATTGAGCTGTTTTATGAAAGGGGCTTGTGTTTCTTTGGACAAGCTCTACTGAAATATAATTTTGATTACCGTAAGATTTATGTAATGCACCAGCCCCACTGCATGATGCTTCCACCACCATGCTTTGCAGTCAGAATGGTGTTTGAAAGCCTCATGTTGACTTTTTCAAACAAACAACTTGCCATGGTGGGTAAATGGCTCAACTTTTGTCACGTCTGCCCATAAAACTTTTCTCCAGAATAATTTGGCTTGTCCGTATGGGCAGCTGCAAATTTCAGTCGAGATTAAAAGTGTTGCTTTTTGAGCAGGACTTCTTTCTTGGTCTGTGCCCTTTCAGTCCACGACAATGTCAAACCAGATAGTGAGAGTGATGTTCCAGCAGTTACCATAAATTCAAACTTGTGCACCCAATGCTTGATTAAGAGCCACTGAAGTGGCATTTTGTTTAACTATTCCACTCAGGGAAAAGAATGGTTCAAATAAATCAATACAAGCCCCAAATTATTAAATATTCATGCTTATGATTGGTGCATGTAGACTTCTGGCTGCAATTACATTATTTTCCAAATTGAAAACTGATCTTTCCACCCACAGTTAAGACAACTAAATGGTGGCATCTCAGAACGCACCCAGAAAACCTGCTACAACTCCTTTATTCTCTATGGTTTGGAATGACAACAATTGTAATGAGCTGAAACCACAAACTGCAGCTCTAGTTTTGCAGCAGCTTCAAGTGAAATATATTGTTAATTTGCACATTATGTAATTCAATTAATCCCCATTTTTGTGCATTTTAGCTATAAGTCAGTTGAGTGTTTTGCACACAGAACCCCTGCAGGCTGTTTACTATGCTTTCTTGGTATTCTGAAGAAAAAATTAGGCATTTAATTGCTTTCCAAACTGCAGATGAACAAATCCGTGAAATAAAGCCAGCTGGTGGGAGCTACAAAGCATAAAAAACTGTTCCACGTGATTAAGCCACTTTCAATGCAGTGTACTATAATTACCTCTTTATTTTATCATACCATAAAGTAAATATATTTGCATGACAGGATATTTATGTATCCATGGAAGATGTTTTCAAAGAATTCAGGCGTTAAAAAGTTGAGCCTATTTTGCTGAGGGGTGCCTAATTGTGTTTGATGAATATAAGCAATATTTATCTTGGCACTAAAGTAAAATAGAAACTAGTTTGTGCAGCAATAGACCAAAAACTATGCATGTAGCTACATGTCAATCTGGACTTGGGAGTTGCAAATTATGAAAAATATAAGTCATTTGACAGATTTCACAGATGTGTTTTAGACAAATATGCTAACTCAATTCACCAAGTACAAAGCTCATAAATAAAATGAATATTTCAGTTAGTGTGAGTTCTGAAGTGCACTTAAATGTTCACTAATTCACGATATCGTGAGGACCTGCCTAACAAATCATTTTTGGGGATGGTTTTAAGCTTATACATTATAAAAGACTTGAGATATTTCCTAAAACTGTGTCTATTCTCTGACCTCTGTCTGCCTTTAGTTCATCAAATATGAATCAACTTTCTGAAAATGGACCCACTCACCTACATGTTATGAGCAATTTCAGGTGGGTTAAAAGTGGACTCTGACTGCAATTTAATTTTTATTCACTTCTTCAGTCACCCTAATATTAGCACAAGGAAGCAGAGTGTTTCCAAAAGGGTTTCCCAGAAATCCTACAAGCATAAGAGGTGCTTGGTTAGAATCCAAATTTACACACTGAAAATAAAATAAACGTACCGTGACGTTGTGAGGACCTGTGACTGTAGTCCCATCTTCCAGGTAATGGGTTTCTATATAGTTACTAGCAAACAGCCCCCTAAAAAGATAAACAAAGACAAGAAAAATAATTATAAGTAATCCTAAGGGGTTTTATTTTTTTTTAAAGTGGTGAATTAATCATCAGGTTTAAAGGCTTTCCACGACAGCCATGCTCATGTGGAAGATAAACAGTCTGACACGATTTAACACGTAACCCTATTTTAGGATCACATAAATTGATCTGAGCAGCTGTAGGCATGAAGGAAGAAAAAAAGCTGCAGTGACATTTTCATTAAGACACTTTGGCAACATGTGCACACACCATGACAAAGCATTCAATATCAATCAATAACTCATTCCATCATACAACGGAACAGTAATTAGCTTAGAGGCTGTTGACAATAGCACGTAATGAGCCGATGGACCCAACGGTGAAGTAATCATTTTCAGTTACAGATGGGATTAAATAAATGGTGACAGAAACTTTATGGGGTTTTCAAAAAATGTATTCTGGTTCTTGTTATCCCTGAAGCAGGAACCCAAATACAATAGAACTTCAGTGACCAAGTGAACTAACCCTGGGTTTGTAAATGTCTATAAAAAAAAATAAGAAAAGCATTTTTAGGAGGAGATACTGTATAATTACAGATTCTAAAGGACCCTTTTTTCTTTTTAATATGATTTTTAACTTTCCACTTACTGGCTTCAACTGCATCTATTCTCATATTGCTCCATTGTCTATTGAGATAAAAACCTATGCAAACCAAGAGACCTATTGGTATGTACAGGGAATGTAAACAAACTAGGACACAGCCCCAGTATAATCGGATCCCTAACTATGTATACCTGTATGTGACTGCCAGTGGCTAGGCTATATCTCAGTGTTTTCAAGACTGGGCCAATCACGGATCAAAGAAAATTTCAAAGAAAAAAAAACAAGCATTTTTTCTTCTATGTAGCACTTTGCATGTGCTAAATTATTTGGCTCTGTGATGGACTTGAGACATGTCCAGGGTGTATTCTCTCGCACAGTGATGGCTGGACATGGGCACTAGTGACCCTCACGACACGGTAAGAAGAAGTGGGTAAAGATAATGGATGGAAGGAGGGATATTCGGACAAATTAATCCCCAAAACAGGTTCAAATAATAAATAAATAAAATTGGTTCCTTATTTTATCACTTTGTTGAGGTTAGAATTGGCTATATCTGAATCTTTTTTCTGTATGCTTTTGGTTTTATTGAAAGTTAAAACCACATGTTCAAAATTAGCATACATTTTGCACCAGTTGGTACCTTTTGACTACCGTAGTATACGTTTCCTCAGCTGTGGTTGTGGTTATCAAGAAAATTACCTGAATGATCAGCTAAGTCATGAACAATACAGTAAACTCCTTCAGGCTTTGAAACTAGGTTTACAGTCTAACTCTGATTTCCATATTGACACAAATATTGGAGTTTGAAAACAAAAATTTATAATCTGAGACAACAGATTAATTAGCAGTCATCAGCAACTATAAATACTTCAAAGATTATATTCAAGAAACGTGCAATGTCCCTCAATGTATAAATAAATATTTAAATATGCATATCAAGGGCAGCCCAGTGATGCAACTGGTAGAGCTGCTGCCTCTCAGTGAGCAGGTCCCTGGTTCAAATACCGGTCTGGAGGCGTTTCTGTGTAGAGTTTGCATGTTCCCTCCATGCATGTGTGGGTTTTCTCCAGGTACTACGGTTTCCTCCCCCAGACCAAAAACATGCATGCTAGGCTGATTGGTAACTCTAAATTGACCCTAGGTGTGAGTGAGAGAGTGAATGGTTGTTTGTCTCATTTATCTCTATGTGTCCCTGTGATGGACTTGCGACCTGTACAGGGTGTACCCTGCCCCTCGCACAGGGATTGCTGGACATGGGCACCAGCGACCCCCGTGACCCCAAAAAGATAATGGATGGATAAACATACATATTTAGCAAAAGTTGGAGGCAGAAAATGTGTTAAATGAGAGAAAGAACCTCAGAAAATCATAGTAAGGAAAGTATTGTTGTGTAAGAAAATTATTTCCAGTGAGGAGTGATATTAACAATGGCTATTTGTCTTCCTATCCAGATGGGTGAAATAGACAGATTTGTTGACATGCAGTTGCTTATATCACAGTGCAAAATGTTGCAATAAAGTCTTATCTCGATGAAAATTAGAACTGTTGAACAAAGATAAACCAGAAGAGTTAGTCAAAGTTCTCAAAAATTGCATCCAATTTCTGATAATTTAGGTAGCGTGTGAGCCACAGACCATTAAAGCAAACTTTTTATCACTTATGAACCTGGAGGCTGAACAGGATGGGACCAGCATCATAAGTCCTGCCCCTTCCACATAAACAAATTGGACAATACTCGGTAAAAATAAATAAATTAAAAATATATATAAAAAAATAAAATTCTAATTAAAAAAAACTACTAGAAATCGTTTATAGGTGTGGACTCGTTGATAATTTGTAATTCATACCTTGCAGAAGTATGTTCAAATATTCATTTTTCTAACATGTTTAGTTGTATTTAGTTATTTCATACTTGAATTCATATGGTATGAAGTCATATGGTATTAGAGGACCAGCATTACAGTGGGTATCTAGCTACTTGAAAGATAGGAAACAATTTGTACAAATAAATGATGTAAGATCTGACCTCTGTAATATCACATGTGGAGTTCCCCAAGGCTCTGTACTTGGACCAAAGCTATTTATTTTATATGTGAATGACTTGGTAAATGTGTCAGGACTCCTTAAATGTGTACTTTTTGCTGATGATACCACATTTTTCTGTTTAGGTGAAGATATAGAACAAATGTTGGAATTGATAAAGACAGAATTTGTCAAGATACAAACTTGGTTTAAAATAAATAAATTATCATTAAATCTAGAAAAAACTAATTACATGATATTCAGTAATAAAAAGAAAACTGTTGATGTTCCACTCAAAATTGAGGGTGTTGAGATTTGTAGAGTGAATGAGGTGAAGTTTTTGGGTGTCATTATTGATGACAAACTGACATGGAAACAACACATAAATTCTGTAAGAATAAAAATAGCTAAATCGATTGCAGTACTGTACAAAGTCAGAGACCTATTGAATGATAAAGCTCTGTATTTGTTGTATAACACAATCATTGTTCCACACTTAATCTATTGTATTGATGTTTGGGGGAATGCGTGTAAAACAATCACAAAGCCTATTTTTGTATTACAGAAAAGAGCTGTAAGAATTATCACTAGAAAACATTACCGTCATCCATCAAGTACATTATTTTATCAACTGAAGTTATTGAAGTTCCATGATTTGGTAGACTATAATATTTTATCAGTTATGTATAGGGCTCAAAATAATGCATTACCTTTAAATATCCAAATGCATTTTGTTAAAAGACAAAGTTGTTATAATCTTAAGGGGACAGAGATGTTTGTAAAACCACAATTCAGAACTAGTTTGAAGGGACGTTCTACCTCAATCCAGGGAATTAGATTATGGAATGGCTTGGAGAATGTAGTTAAAAATGCCAAGTCAATGTTTACATTTAAGAAAATGATCAAAACGAATGTGTTAAAAAAATGAAATAGCGTAATGTGTATTGTATTAGTTAGAAAATTAGAAAGAGTTAGTCATTTTGTACTGTTGGTTGAAGATTATTATTGTTTAATCTGATTGTTGGAAAAAAGGGGCAGATATAATAAGATTTATTCTTCTTTCTGCTACCTTTCATTTTTTATATTTTGTACATTATCATTTATGGGATTGTCTTGTATTGTTTCTTTTGTAAAAAAAAAAAATGAACAAATTCAATAAACATAAACATATGCCACCATAATTATGAGCACGATAGTAGGTAACACTTAAATCCCCAAATCTTGGGTGCAAACACTCTGGTCCCAAAAATACTTCCTCCTGGATGACAGAGTCCAGCCTTTCAGTCACTACTTGTATCCCAAATTTGTAAGGAAAGCCTGGGCTTTAAAGCTGCACTATGTAACTTTGTAGTGCAGTCTGTAACTTTTCTAACAATATATTTTTAACATATTTCTTCACTCTGTCACTATCTACTGACAGACTGGTGTTAGACAAAGTAATCTCTGAAAAAAACTATAGTCCCCTTGCTTCTCTATCAGCATTTATAAAAACACTAAAAACACAGAGTGACCCGCCGTTAACCAGCCAATAAAAACAGAGTTTGTAACCAGCCAATAAAAACAGAGCTTGAATTTGAATCAGCCAATAAAAACAGAGCTTGAATTTGAATTTCAGCAGAGCAAGGGGGGCAGAGCCATATATGGCTCTGAGGGGGAGGGATCAGAATGCTTTGCCTGTTGAAAATATTTCTAAGTTCTGTGCTCTACAGAAAGTTACACATAGCACCTTTAAGGCAATCTAACATGCATGTTTTTGGACTGTGGGAGAAAGCTGGAGTACCCACAGGAAACCCAGCTAACCACGAGGAGAGCATGGAAACTCCACACAGGTCCAACCCTTGAACCCAGGAACTTGTTGCTTTTAGACAACAGCGCTAACCATTATGCCGTCGAGCTGCCACAAGATCCATACATCATGACCATTTGTGAGAGTTGGAACACAGCAAATTGAGAGCTTTGCTTTTTGTTATTACTGTACACACGAAGCTCTGATTCATTGATCCATCTTCCTCTCCATCCTACCCACTCGTGAACAAGACTCCCAGATACATTAACTCTTCTGCTTTGGGCAGAGACTCACTCCCAGCCTCAAGGAAGTATTACTTTTTTTTTCATTAAAACCAAAACTCCCAATCACAAGATAGACTAATACAACAACCCAGCAACAACAAACTGTATAAGGCTTGTTTCACAACCCTGGTTCTTCAGGTCACACTGTCCTAAATGTTTTAGAAGTAGTGTAATCCAACACAACTTGTTTAATGGAATGAATAACCTCAACAGCTTATTGGCATGTTCTACAAAAGCTTGATAATGATGCATTAATTTAAACCAGGTGTGCTGAAGTGGAGCAACTTCTATAACAAGTAGGGCAGTGTGTCTTGAGGACCACTGGTGGACTTGGATATAAGGGCTGCTTGATGGATACTTTATCATGTAAGAAGACCATATAAACAACGAGTCATCCTTTCAATGTGAATGTAAAGACAAAAATTAAGATACATGTATGCCATTACAGCACTACAAGAGGTAACTGGGTTCTGTTCTTTCTCTGATGGGGTGAAAGGACACTCAGCCAGAGGGGAACTGTGGATCAACAGCAAAAAGAAAACAACAAATGATCCAAAAGAAAAAGAAACTCTCTCCATGATTATACCATAAACATCTGTTTTTGAAGCCACTATTTTCGCAAGCAAACCAAGTCCTCAGTGTGACCATGTACTACATACAGCGAGCACATGTTCAATATTCAATTCTAGGAGATCTACAGATGGTTGGCTGGTTCAATGCCAGGGAACAAACCTCAGCAGACAGCTGGATTCTCTTACTGACCTCACCACTGACAATCCAGCTGGGAGTTTCAGCTGCAACAACCCAATGAGAGGGGGGTTATTTTGTTTGGGAGCTGTCAGCATGAGACACAATGCTTCCCCACCCTCGAGTACTCTACAGAGCCAAAGACCTGGTAATAATCATTGCATCAAAGCAAGGCCAAAGAGTCAAGAGAGCCAAATAAAATGATGCATTTCTACAGACTTAATTAGGTCTACGTTCTCAACTGAACATACAAAACCCTCATCTGTCCTTGATAGACAACCCGGTGCGGTGGTTGTGATGTGTAACATTTCTGCTTCAGTGCCTGTCTGTAAGAGGGTGAGTGTGACAAAACATGGATACCCATGTG
>JBBPBX010007584.1:42639-64792 GCA_038048925.1 Garcialebias charrua | reverse complement strand
TGTAATGGTGTTCAAAATGGTGTGCACATTCACTGCTAATTGTTTTGAGATGGGAGGAATACTCATTGAACCTAGCCTTGCTGTTACTAGCTTTTAGCTTGTTAATCTGGTCTGAACTGATCAATATTACTCTAAACTGAGGTCGTTCAAAGAGACATGTACAACAAAAAAGATTTTATTGATCATAACCCTTCTGTAGGAACGCACAATAAAAGTTTGGATTCAATAATTTAATACTGAATGGAAGTGATCACTTGAACAAGCAGGCCTCGGTATTTGTAACTAATTGAGTGTAGATTCATCCAGTCATAGCCTTGATTATACGGTATCTTAGAAACAATGACCCAGTGTAGGTGGTGTAAACCCTCCTGACCAGAATTTCATCTAATCAATTAATTCTTCTCCATTTAACAGCACCAAGAGACTCTTCTTACCTAAACATTGATGGGAAGAGTCCTAGCGATGTGACTGATCTAAACCTGCAGGCAGTTTCCATGGTGACAGTAAAAGCAATTAGTTTCCTTGGCACTTTATGATGCAGTGTTTCACCTGCAGCACCTCATCATAACTTTTCTCTTGCCTCTGAAGGATTGAGACTTGCTCTTCAAGCTGTCTCATATCCATCTTAGGAAAAAAGTTATGCAGAAGGAAAATCCACTGTTTCAATTAGATTCTGTTTTTAATATTTTGGTCCATTCTTGTCATAAATATTTTTACAGGGCTACACAAAAATCACCCATCGCGTTCATTCAGATACTCATTTACATACATTTGCATACATCTGAGCATCTGCTCAGCTTTTTGAAGGTCAAGTTTGTTTTTTCCCAGCCAATGGCAAAATTAACAGAAGTCGTACCTTGACAGTGGGAAGCACAAGGTCCATGGCGGCACACTGGCGAGGTGTCAGACTTCTGGCTTCCTCTCGAATGACATGCTCCTGGAGAGGAACCAGAAAGGGTGAATCACTGGAGTAGGCTAAAAGGCATTACGAGCCACACTTTCACACTCTAAATTTTGAACTTTACAAGTATAATTGTAATGAAAATGTTGTATTTTTTAATTTAATATCTGGCCATTTACTATTTCGAAACTAAAAGGAACCAGGTGCTGTCACTGCTGAGAGATAAACTTCAACCTTACTGCTTCACATCAGTAAACTAAAAATCAATTTCAATCATGAAAAACAGCATTGTCAATTCTAAGTGGACCATTCCTGAACTGTGAATTGATTGCAGTAAAGTATTTCTGGCACTAGTTTAGTTCCCAGGTACCAGTGCTTCTTACAGCCAAAATACAGTTAATGTTTTATGAAACATGAATCTGAAGAAACTAAAACCACAGCTTCAAACATTGCTACATTTGCAGGTCATAAACTGCAGTTTCATAAATCTGGTAAGCAGATTAATTTTATAATTACAGTATCTTAGTGTTGGTGCTAAGAATAAATTCATACAACCAAAGGGATAGTTGCAATTTCAGGTTGCAGCACTGCGAGGATGTAAAGCATATTTATCAGGGGAAATGTGTAAATGCATGTTTTCAAACAAGATAGTGAATACACTTAATGCAAAAAAATACATTTAAATTGAGTTTGGTGAGCTAAGGACAAAAATATTGGAACAAATACAAACATTTAAGTCCATGTAATGGCTAAATCATACTGTCTGCCTCCTGAAATTTTCCATTCATATCAATAGGTTTGACTTAAAATTACTCTTCTGTTTAAATCTATTTTTATTTTATATTACTCAGATTATTATATTTGTTGGTTTTCATACCCTGAGTTATTTATGGACAAAGAGTTATAAACGTATAAACCACTATCTTTTGTAAAATTATTTTAGAATATTTTAACATAAATAAAACTTTAAAGCGTATTAATCTTAAAATATTTTTACATTTTGCAAAATCTGCATTAGGACCCAAAGATTACCTTAAGTTTGGACAGCTGTCCTAAGTCCTTGGCAGCATTAAAGATCATCTGAGCCCCCTGTTGCTGAACACATACATTTTTATTTGGACAACAAAACAATAGTCCTATGAGCTACACATGTGTGAAAACAAAAAACATTTTAAGATCAAACTAAGAAATATAAATTTCAGAACAAAATGTCAAACAGTGTTTTGTGGTCAAATGAATGCAGAATACTGTACAAGTAACAAATGTGAAAATGCTGACATGATGGCATCGACATTTGAATAGCGTCAGTACTGACTAGAATGAAATAATATTTAAAACAGACTAAACAGGAACCAAGTTCTTACGTTTACGATTAATATCTTCAAAAAAAATTATGTTTTAAGATTCTGGTGCTATATACAGTAACGTTTATCAGATAAGAATTGTCTGCTGCGTGTGCATCTCCAGTCCACACACAAAGAGTAACCTTGGTGCAAACACGTTCCAAAAAAAGTAGAATGAATGAACAAATTAGTGAATGAAAGAATGAATGAATGAATGAATAGATACATTTTTGGTAGCTCTTATATAGAATGGAATTATGGAGCTTTTCAGAAATGAAGGGGCAGCCTCTTTTTGTGCATGCTCACTATCACACTTGGCCTAGAAAGCAAAACAAATCTTCTTTCGGCTTTTCCCTCTTCAGGGGTCGCCACAGCGAGTCATCCTCCTCCACTTCACTCTGTCCTCTGCATCCTCTGTCCTCACTCCAACTACCTTCATGTCCTCTCTAACTGCATCCATATATCTCCTCTTTGGCCTCCCTCTTTGTCTTTTTCCTGGCAGCTGCATTTCTAACATCCTTCTACCAATATACCCACTGTCCCTCCTCTGGACATGTCCAAACCATCTCAGTCTGGCCTCCCTAACTTTATCTCCCAGTTGTTCAACATGTGCTGTACCTCTGATTATCTCATTCCTGATCTTATCCATCCTTGTCACTCCTAAGGAGAACCTCAGCATCTTCATTTCTGCTACTTCCAGTTCTTTCTCCTGTCTTTTTGTCAGTGACACTGTCTCCAGACCATACAACATAGCTGGTCTCACCACTGTCTTGTAAACTTTTCCTTTGACCTTTGCTGACACCTTTTTGTCACAAATCACTCCTGAAACTTTTCTCCATCCACTCCATCCTGCCTGGACTCTCTTTTTCACTTCTTTACCACATTCCCCATTTTCCTGGACAGTGGACCCCAAGTACTTGAAGTCCTGCACCTTTGTGACCTCTGCTCCTTGTAGCCTCACTGTTCCACTGGCCTCCCTCTCATTCACACACATGTACTCTGTCTTACTACGGCTGACTTTCATTCCTCTCTAAGACTCGGTTTAAAACTCGGGGTGACCTTTCCTTTCAGGCCGTAGCCCCCCGGCTGTGGAATGCCCTGCCCCTGTCTCTTCGTGTGACCGCCGCTATTGATTCCTTTAAAACCCAGCTCAAGACACTTTTATTCAGACAAGCTTTTAGATAAATGTTTTTATTGAGTGTTTTTATCAATTGTTCTTGTTTTTATCAGCTGTTCTTATTGTTTTGATTAATCAGATTTTATTACAGTAATTCTTCTGTTTATTTTAATTTTTTATTTATATGTTGTACAGCACTTTGTGATTTTATCTGCGAAAAGTGCTATATAAATAAACTTTACTTACTTACTTACTTACTTCTTTCAAGTGCATACCTCCACCTTTCCAAGTCCATTTTAATGGCTAAATCATACTGTCTGCCTCCTGAAAAATTCCATCCACGTCAATATTGGTTTGACTTACAATTATGGAGCCATTATTACTTTTTTTTCTGGGTCTATCTCATTTTGCCATTATCCAGTTGGAGTAAAACTTTGTGCACTGAAATGATTAATAGCTGAGAGTAAACTGTGAAAGTAATAAAAAAAAACTGAATTGTCCAAGCTCTTTCTCTCTATACTGATGTTTTTACATGGACTTTCATGTCATCACATGACGGGTATTTATTAGTTTTTGTTATAATGTATCTACAAAGAAATTAACATCCACCCATTACCTTTTACCTGCTTCCTCCTTTTAGAGTTGTGGGGGTCACTGGTGCCCATATCCAGCAGTTGTGCGAGAGGCAGGGGACACCCTGGACAGGTCTCAAGTCCATCACAGGGCCACATAGACAAACAACCATTCACTCTCTCACTCACACCTAAGGATAATTTAGAGCTACTAATCAGCCTAACATGCATGTTTTTGGTCTGTGCAGGAAACCGGAGTAACCCGAATAAACCCATGCATGTACGGAGAGCACATGCAAACTCCACCAAGAAAGGCCCCTGGCTGTAATTCGACCGGAGACCTTCTCGCTGAGAGGCAACAGTGCTACCAACTGAGCCACCATGCCACCATAAATAAACATGAACAAAGAAAACATAAATTTAATAAAATATATTTGAAATAGTGTTGAGATGCTGCATAGTTTCATTTTCTATATGGTAATTTAAGGCTCAACAGATGGAGGAATGAAAGTGAGGCAGGAAGATAAAATGAAAGAAGGTAGAGTCCTGGTAGAGTCCTGGATGAGAAAAGATTGTTAAAACGGTGAAAAGGTAAATCATTCAAACTCACACTTTGATCACTCAGTGGAGGCAAAACAATTGTTCTCTCGATCGTGTTGAGTACAATTTTCCACAGCTCCTTGAGAACACGTTTCAGTACCGTCTTCTCGCAGATCTTTGCGAATAACATCAAACTGTGAGGGAGCCAGAAGAGGCTTCTGTTAGGGTGACACTTATAGCACATGTCTCAACCTGAGTTAACATGACCCAAGTCTTCAAGTAATGACACCTTTACACATAGATCATAGAACATAGAATAAAAATGTATAACACCTGTGACTCAGAGTAAAAGCACCAGCTATACGCTTAATCTTGCCCCCTTTGTGCGAACAGTGTCTCAGAGATGGAAGGAAGGATTTTGTATTTTCATATCATTAAGAGGATTTGCTGCAATACCCCACTGGCCTCTATGTTGCTTTGACAAATGTTGGAAAATGATTCTCTGAGCTCATGTAATCAGTTCTTTAAAGATTGCTGCTCAAGAAACCCATGCAAATAAATGCAGTCCTGTAGTTGAATCAATAGACTTTCTCTAATGATGCATGTCCCTCTTTCTTGGGCAATGAGTAAGGTATTTTTAGATTTGAAGGGCTTGAAAGAATCCAACTGGAATTTAAATTGACAATTAAGTTAGCCTTCATTATGACCACTGGTGGAATGTAATTATTAACATTATTGACCTTGAGAAGAATTTTCAGTTTTCCTTAAAGTTGGGATATTTTCTCGGTTTTTCATGGTGTTGCATTATGAGAAACCTGTTTTAAGTTGTTCTATGCTTGAATATTTTAAAGTTCCCATTGCACTACAAATGGACAGAACAGTCCTTCAAGTTATCACCGTGCACTGAAGAGATACCTACTTCTTATCGAGAAGGTCCATAAGAGGACGTAAGACCGTCTCTGCATCCATGGCGGCGTTGCTCCCTTTCACTGGCCCTTTCATCTGAACCAGCTCCTGGTTCATCTGCTTCACGCAGTCCTCAATCACAGGTTTGAAACTGTTTGATGATAAAAACAGGTCTTTAAAGACATTTTCTACTCTGAATAATAACTGTCAATGCTAGGCACTTGGAGAAGGTGAAAGCTAACTAATTAATGACGAGCGGAGGTGTCCTTCCTTCAAGCTGAAATGTTTAATGACTCTCTGCTCCCACTGAGCATGATGCACACAAACTTGAGCCTATTAAATTCTCAGGTTGACAGTAAAGGTAGTATAGTTTCACAGAGACATCAACTGGCTGAAAATGATCTGCTGCAAACTCACACATACAGTTTGAGATTCACCCACCTGGAGCCGAACACTCCGCTGAGCTCGTCCAGCTCGGTGTTGAGTTTGTTCTGCAGCTCTTTTAGCAGATCACTGGCTTCTGCATCCATCTGTCAGTGCAGTGAAAGACAGACAGTTATTACATATGTGCACGTTATATAGTAGACAGCAGGAGCTCTGTATCTTTGGAGAACTCCTCAACTGCGGTTAAGGGTGCTGGAGGTGGGAGAGCAACGAGCTCCGAGGAGAGGTAACCTGCTTTGCCGGTGGCTTCACACTCATTCTGCTCGCCATGTGTGCAAAGCAATGTGCTGAATACCAATGGACAGCTCACTTCAGAGTGTGGCAATGATGACTGCTAGTCGAGTCATAAGACATGGTCTCAATAAGGAAGTTGTTTGTAACATGAGCATGTCTGTGCTTTATTGTGCAGGTTAGAGACTAGATGTCCTTAGTCTGCTACAGTATATAGAAAATAATAATGCTCAATGAAATGCAAATCTACAGGCTTATATGTTTAAGAAAAGTGAGGTGTACTGCTGTTTGGCTGCTCTCTTCTGCAGGGAGCAAATATGCACAAAATATTTGGCCATTGTTTTGAGCCCAATGACTTTCCTATTGCAACCTGGACTTGAACCTGCAGACTAATGGTTACAAGATCATGTCACTGACCACTGAGCTGCCCCAGCCCTGAACAGCAGTGTCATTTAAAAGTGATGCATTACATTAACATGTTCATTTTTTTATTCAAACCAGGGCATGCAAATATAAATACTGACAACTCATAGTTGGCCTTAGAAGTCAATTATCAATACTAGTCTAAACAAACATCAACAGATTTTGACCATTCATATGCTCATGCGTAGCAAGTCGCTTTCTGAAGCTCCACATTTATTTATGTTTATGTGATGGATGCACAGAGTGTTTATGTTTGTGCTCATTTGGCATTTTGAACACATTCAGACCAAATGAATGAGAATCGGATGTTTGTGCTGCACCAATATTGTGAACATACATGTGCGCTGAAATGACCGTGTGAGGTGAAGCGCCAGATAACATGCATGACGGATCACCACATCAGACCTCATAAGCTCAGCCATGAAGCCGTTCATCTGACACATTCTCATGGTAGATGGCTCAGCTGGAAAGCGGATGTGTAAACTTAACTTTTTATTCATATTGTTATTCTGCGCACATGCCTTCATCTGCACCATGAACAGGACAGATTTATACATCAATGTATGTGTGAAATTCTTATTGCACAGAAAATTACTGATAAAGTTTTATTCCCTAGAGTCAGTAGCATAAAAAAGATAAATAAATAAATCTTTGTAGGCCTTGCTCTTTCATCAGCCTTTTCAACCTTTGCTGGTTTGGGTTCTATTCAGTTTGAAACACAAACCTATTTTATTTCTTTTATCTCAATGACAAAGCATCCTAAAGGAAAGTTTGCAAAGAAAATGTACCCAACTTTAAGACTAAACAGTCAATCGTGACCCCCTAGAATATGAAAACTTTACTTTGACTCAGATTGTTTTGGACACAAGTGAACTGAATGCATGTAGACTGCAGTCCAGATGTGAAAGTCTCTGTCTCTCACAAAATCAAACGTCAAATAATCTTTTAAAAAGCTTTAAAAGAAAGCCTGTTACCAGTTTTGGATAAACTAAACCAGTCCCTGTCAAGTTACAAAACATTTGCAAGAAGTCTACAGTGCTCCTGGCTGTAACTTAGAAAAGGTTGTTGTTTGATTTGGAAACAAGATTTGAAAAATAAAGGAAAAAACAAGACAAAACATTGATCAAGTAAAAGCTCTGGTATTTTTTATTTTGTTGTTATTTCAGACTATCAGATGTGATGGACATGTTTTTGCATCCCTTGTAATGTACGTCAAGTTATCAAGACTGAAAATATTTTCAATAAGCAAATATTTTGTACATAGGTCAAAGTTTTTCATGAGTTTTAATATTCACAGACACAATCGTTTTCAAATATTATAAATGTAAACACTACACAGCAGAAACTTTACCAATATGGCAAAAAGGGGGAATTTTTGTGAATTAACTATGAAACAATGTATTTTCTGAAATGTCTGTTTTACAATTATCAGAGGAGATATACCTAGTTCCCTTTCAGTTCGGTCTCTCGGTGCAACATACTTGCTATGGGAATTGCACCCCCGCGCGATTACCTGAAGGAATACAATCACGCCTTTTACGGCAGGGGGCGTAACCCCGCGTCAGAGGTACTGCCTTTCAGGTACCTAAGCGACTGACGCCCCTCCATCTTTCTCTTTTTTGCCCTTCACCTCGCTGAAACACCTGAACACCGCGGGACCTCTCTGTTGTCGCGTCGCTTGATTGAGGTGAGCTAGCTCCCTACACTAAGCGTACAGAGAGAATTTTCCTGCGTACTACTGGGCTGGCGAAAGCTAGTCCAGCATTTTTCTACTTACCCGAAGTTTTCTTCTCTCCCGCAGCTTCGCTCGACGACGCTAACTGCGTCACAACCTTCTGCTAATTCAACTAGCAGTCTACTAGCGAAAGCAAGACGACGGAGAAGACGGCTTCGAACAAAAGGAAACTAGGACCAACTTCTACTCTTCTCGTCTCCGGACATGGCTCCCGAGTAAGGAAAACGGAGGACAAAGAAGAAGAAAACCAGGACGACAAGCCCTCGCTCGCGCCCATGCCACAGCGGCTGTGGCTACTCCCTTTCGGCGACGGACACCCACGATGATTGTCCTGTCTGCCTAGGGATCCTGCACGCGAGGAAAGCGCTGGAATCCCCCGACTCCTGCCCCCACTGTCGTCGAATGACGGCCACAGTGAGGAAATGCCGCGCGGACACGTTGGCCAAATCTATGGCAAGGACCGTGGCAATGAAGGTCGCACGTCGCACTAACCTGCCTGCTCCAGAACCGGAGCCTGAAAGCGTGGAACTGGAGTGCAGTGGCCGGGTCGGAGAGGACAACATGTCGGACTCTTCTCTTGCCATCAACAAGTCGACGCCAGAAGTGTCCGACATAAGGCCTGGTTATACTCGCGCTTTGATCCGTAGGCTGGAGTTGCGCGCGCACTGAGACGTACGGTGCTATACGTTTATATTGTCGCAGCTGTGTTTATGGTTGACGCACGGCGGCGCATGGCAACGTGCTGTTCTTTGAGCCCAGTCCACGGCGTCAACGGCAAAAGTCAACGGAAAAAGTCAACAGCGCCGCGCGCGGCACGCGCACTAGGCTTACGGAGTTTAAAAAATTCGGAGGTGCGCGACACGCGCCAAGACGACGCGTGGGACCAACGCGAAGGGGGCGGGGACTGCAATATCGCGTCACTTTTGGCGCGCGTCCCTCGCGTGGCACGTCAAGTATAAATCTTGCTTTAGACGCCGACTATGGTAACAAGGGAGAGAACATTCACTCCTCACAGAACCTGCCGCAAAACCTTCCAGAACCGGACTTGTCTGTGCCCGCCCTGTTTGACCTCTGCCATAGGGCTGCTGATGCCCTGGCAGGTCACGTGGTCAGACCCCACGCTTTGCCAACAGGCTACGAGGCTGGCTGGAAACTATCTCTACGCGAAGAAACCGACAACGTAGCAGAAAATGCCAATTTTTCCGGAATTTCTGACAGAACTCCAACGCTCCTGGGCGGAACTCAAGGCTTCCATCATGCTACCATTGTCCCGACTCTTGGATGTCGCGGGAATGGAGGCTCTGGGCTTGCCAGCGCACCCCCAATAGAGGAGTCTCTGGCGGCTCACCTGGCCCCCACAGCCACGGGGATGAAACCAACGCTGCCCAGCAAAGCCTGTCGCGCTTCGGAGAAACAACTCGAGAGATGCTACAAGGCCCAAGGCCTCGCGGCTCACGCAATGAATACGTTGAGCATGGTGCAGGCCTACCTGGCAGAAAAACTACAGGATATCCAGCTAACAAAGGACGAGCAAGCCACAACCGAGGCCATAGAGGAGGCCTACCATGCCTCAGACCTCGTGCTCAGCATGATGGGGACAGTAGCCATTTCTCAGGGCAAAGCAATGGCAGAAATAGTTGTCGCCCAGCACCATCGTTGGCTAACACTGTCGGACCTCCCGGAAAACCAAAGGTCCACCTTCCTACAGCACCCGATCGAGTCGATGGGACTCTTAGGAAGAGCTTTAGAACGTGTCCAGACAAGGCTGGAACAAAGGCGCAAACAAGCGGATGCCCTCCGCGAGGGTTTACCAAGGAAAAAATTCACCCCACCAATGAAAAACACGTGTGGTCTCCCACGAAAGAGACCCGCTAGGGACTGTGAGGCCTCTCAGTACCGTCCGAGTACTGCTTCGACCTCCTCCTACGGAAACCAGTTTCGGACCTGATGAACCAGGACGAACTGATAATTTTACAGGCTCGTCCGCCCACGAGGTACGGGAACCTAACTTTCTGGTCCTAGTCTCTACTCGTAGAAAATCACGAGGAGTTGGTGACATGTGTGCGCGCACCAAACATGACTCGCCTACTGTATATGTAAACAAAACAGACACTGTTTCAGACATGTACAAAAATAAAAGTACCAAAGCACAGACTACCCTGGTTCTTGACTCGAGTCCCATTTTTATAAAACCCAGACCTCACGGTCGAACTATGAACCATAGTAAGATACAAGAGATTTGCCAAATACAGCCTGATCTCGCAATATCTTCTGTTGGGCCGAGCAACTTACTTGAAAAAGTATGTGAGGGGTCAAAGGTCACCCCCTCAGACCTGAAACACGAGGAGCTACAATTCAACATGCCATCCAGGCTCAGCGCGTATGCGCAGGCCTGGGAGGCGTGCCTTCCAAATGATTAGGTCATGACAACAATACGTCACGGGCTCAAGTTGCAGTTCTCAAAGAGACCGCCCCGTTTCTCAGGGGTGTTGCAATCTAAGATCAACCCTGCACGCGTGCACGTGCTAAGGGAGAAAGTTTCAACGATGCTGAAAAAGGGAGTGATTAGTTTGGTCTCAGGACACAAACAACGCTCCGGACTCTACAGCAAGTACTTCCTAGTGCCTAAAAAGGGCCATTCCTTGAGACCGATTCTGGATCTCAGGACTCTCAATAAAAGAATTAAAACTTTCAAGTTCAGAATGCTTACACTGCGGCAGGTTCTCCAGTCTGTGAGACCAGGAGACTACGCATGTACATTGGATGTGAAAGATGCCTATTTCCATATAGGCGTGTGGAGAAGACACAGAAAGTTCCTCCGTTTTGCATTCGAAGGTAACGCTTATGAATTCAAAGCATTGCCGTTCGGTTTAAAGACTGTTCCGCGTACATTTACTAAATATCTGGATGCAGCTCTGACCCCTCTTAGGAATCAAGGACTCAGGGTCTTGAATTACCTGGACGACCTGCTAATTCTGGCTGGAAGCAGAGAGCAGGCGCTGTCACACTCCCTTGAGGTGATCTCTCACCTGGAGTCTCTCGGTTTTGTCATAAACCTACAGAAAAGCGATCTGACCCCGTCACGGGCTACCGTATTTCTGGGTGTACAGATTGACACTGTCCAATACAGAGCATGGCTCTTGAAGGAGAGAGTCTCCTCCATTCGCCATTGCCTGGGAAGATTTAAACTGGACCAACGGGTCCCTGTAAAAACCAGCCAACGCCTGTTGGGCCTCTTGGCGGCAGTCATTCCTTGTGTGCTAGGTGCATTATGGGCGGCCGTGGCGTAGTGGTAATGGCAGTCTTCCCCCGATCGGAAGGTTGGCGGTTCGAATCCCGGTTCCCCACACCATGTGTCGTTGTGTCCTTGAGCAAGACACTTAACCCCGAGTTGCTCCCAGTAGGACTGGATAGCACCTTGCATGGTAGTCTGCCGCTACCAGTGTATGAATGTGTGTAGCATTCAATGTGTGTAGCACTTTGAGATTTTCACTAATGAAAAGTGCGTTATAAATTGAATTCATTATTATTATTATTATTATTGAAAATGCGGGCCATACAGGTATGGTTTAACCAACAAATACAACCCGCTCTGCCCAGACAAGCAGAAAAGGTTAAAATAGACCCAGAGTGCCTAAAGGCCCTGGGACCTTAGAGGGATCTGTCCGTTTTCATGGAAGGGGTCTCACTGAGAAGGGTGTCATCCCGTGTAGTCATCACGATGGACACCTCAAAAACAGGATGGGGAGCGATCTGCAGGAACCAGAACGCCCGCAGCCTTTGGAACAAGCAGGAAGCCAAATTACATATTAACTTCCTGGATTTACTGGCCGTATTCCTATCATTAAAATACTTCTTCAGTAAAGGTCTGGTTGCCGGACATCATATCCTGGTAAAATCAGACAACAGGACCACGGTGTCCTTCATCAACAGAGAAGGAGGGACGAGATCCCGGGCCCTCCTTGATCTGACACGGAGGATGCTCACGTGGTATGCTCCAAGAGTTCTGTCACTTAGGGTAACTCATGTCCCCGGTGACCTGAATTATGGAGCGGATGCCCTTTCAATAGGGCCTCTGTTGGCGTCGGAATGGAGCCTGAACCCACGGATCGTGGAACAGGTGTGGTCACGCTTCGGCAGAGCCTCTGTGGACTTGTTCGCCTGCAGAGTTAGCTCACACTGTGACCTCTATTTCTCCCTCAAGGAGACAGATGCTCCATTGGGAATGGACGTTCTGGCACATGATTGGCCAGCAGGAGTGCTCTACTATGCCTTTCCACCTGTCCCTCTGATTGGGGAGACATTGGAACGGGTAAGACGGGGAGCTCTCTCCTTGATCCTCATAGCTCCCAGATGGCCACAGAAACTGTGGTTTCTGGAGTTGATCTCAATGTTATCAGGATCACCATGGCAATTGCCTCCTCACAGGGACCTACTGACTCAGGCACACGGACAGCTTCTACATCCACATCCAGGCAACTCTCAGCCTGGCCTCTGAGAGGTAATGGCTGAAAGCCTAGGGCTTTGGTTGCTTTGTCCCGACACAAGCAGCAATAACATTCACAAGGGTTTCCCTTGATGCTTATGTTTTTTGTCTGGGAGACGTATAATGGAAAGGTTTCCCTCTCCTTGTCTGAGCTCCTACATCAGGATGGGCTCCACTTGTTAGTCGAGCCGTGGAATCAACAACAAAGGAGGAAAACCTCGCTCCTCCTGCTCAGAAGGGAACAGGAGTCGATGAGTACTCATGCTACTGAAGCATGCTTGGGCTGTTTCTAGTTAGTGTTATATAAATGGTCATGTGAGACATCATGTGAATGTCTCTCACATTTGGCCTTTTTTCCTCTTGGCATCAGCTCTCTGCATTCCTTGTAGTAAGCAGCTAAGAGATGCCCGTCCTTTAGGATGGAGTTTCTCACATGCATTTTGCTGAGCATTTCAAGGGCGTGAATGAATTACGTTCTCATAGCAAGTATGTTGCACCGAGAGACCAAACTGAAAGGGAACTGACAGTTATGCACCATAACTCATGTTCCCTGAAGGAAGGGAACGAGGTGCAACATAGCTGGCCCTTTTCAATGCTGGAAGCTCGGTGAAGTGCAATTTCTGAGAAAGATGGAGGGGCGTCAGTCGCTTAAGTACCTGAAAGGTGGTACCTCTGACGCGGGGTGGCGCCCCCTGCCGTAAAAGGCGTGATTGTATTCCTTCAGGTAATCGCACGGCGGCGCAATTCCCATAGCAAGTATGTTGCACCTCGTTCCCTTCCTTCAGGGAACATGAATAATGGTGCATAACTTTCAGTTTTAGGTGGCAGGGTAATCCTGATGCATTTTAGAATTTTTCATTAGATGCATTACAAGAAACTCATCATGTTGGAATACATGGAGCACCTGGCGTTGCCATGGTGGCTGGTTTCACTTGACAATGACTGGCAACCAGAGTCCTGCAGAGTGTGCAACTCTCCCCTGGCTGACAGCCTATCAGCTGCTGCCCAGCTTTGCTTCAGTTTGCTTGTTTCAACAGTGCAATATCTATTCTCTGGCAGGTTGTTGTTCTACAGCACAGCAGATCCAAAATTACTCATGAAGCCGAGTAAAGAAGGCTTAACAGACAACGATTTTGAATGGAAAAGAAGCATATCAGCCAACAGGACAGAGTCTAACGTAAAGTCGGATGTTAATCTTGGCAGATCAGTACTGTACTAGATGAGACTATAAATTAGCATTGTCTTAGATAACTATTGAGTTATGTTATTGGTGACATTAGACTGAGATAACAGCACTTGCTAATTATTTTGGTATGAGCTGATTCCTGACAGAAAGCATATTTACAATGAAACGCCTAAAGTGCAGGAAGAAAATCATAAAGAAGCTTGGATCTGAAATACAGATTATGAGCAGGCTTAAATAAGATACTTCACATAAATTGCTTACTGGATTTCTACAATATGATCCTTCACAAACAGACTGATTTTTGGGGTAGGAAGATTAGGTCTTGTAAAGTCCTTATTCTTTGAAAGAAAGAAAAAGACCTACCGGGTACATGCAATCCAGGTTAAGATCTACAAACAGTTAGATGACAGCTCAAGCCTGGAGAAAACACAGCTGGAAGGATGTGAGAATGTTTGAGAACATGGTCTGAAAAATTCCACTCTGAAGCACTTGTGTTTGCAGCTTGGGGAATGGAGAGAAGAGTTTAAATCCACAGCCTGGGTGTTGGTGGTGAGCAATAAGCTCACCTCCTTGAGCTGGAGCAACATGAGAACAACAACCTTACCATACATCAGTTCTAAATTAGTCATGGACTGAAAAGTGTCAGGGGAAAAAAAGCTAAAAAATAAACAAAAAAAGATGGGATCCAATGGCCAATACCCCCAAAGTGCAAGAGATGGTGAGCTTAAGCAGCCTGTCCAAAAGGGTGATGGGTAATTTCAGCTCCATATGCTCTGTAGCACATGCTGCTGGAAGGGGTGAGGATGTGGTGGGAATAGCGCAGGATTGTGAGGGGTGGTAAGAAAGGGCGTGCTTTGTTGTACTAATTGATAAATGGAAAGGGTTGTTGAAGAGTCCTATATTGCACACACCTTACAAAAGGAGACAACCCCCTCCTCCTGGAACCAGAGAGAGAGCACAAAAAGGAAATGGGGGAAATAGAGGACACAACGACAAGAGACAAAACGCAAAGCAAGACAGGTGTTAGAAACAAGAGGAAAACATGCTTGTCAGTTGTAGGAGCTAAGGGGGCTGCTTCTCAGGTAAAAAAAAAACTGACAGACCTTAGAAAGACAGATCACCCTAAAATACAACACATAATTTAAGGATTCAGTAGACATTTACTAAAATTATAAATAAAGATGTCTTGTTTTATGAGTGGAGTTAGTGGTAGGAAAAGAGTGGATGGATAGAAGGAAGTTACAAAAAACAGTCACAACTGGAAGAGAATAACAAGCCAGACTGACAGAAGAAATGTAGACGTGCTGGATCAATATGCTTTTACAAAATAGGTGTCATCAAAAACCTTTGCAACAACAACAAGAACTGAATTCTGATACGATTGTTGATTTCAGAGGACTTGTTTCTGTTTCCAAATCTACTAGAATCAACTCTGTTAACGTATAGCATGGGATCATCTAAGCCCTGAGAATGATCCTATCCTATCCATACATTCATCCACTCATCATCTTTTATCCATCCACCCATCCATTATCTTTACCTGGTTCTTCCTTTTCAGATCATGAGGGTCACTGGTGCCCACATCTAGCAGTCACTGTGCGAGAGGCGGGGTACAACCTGGACAGGTCCCAATTCATCCAGCCATTCACTTTCTATAACTACTTTATCCTATCCAGAGTTGCAGAGAGTTGGCATCTATTTCTAGTAGTCAATGGGCTAGGGCTAGGGTGCACCCTGGATAAGTCAGCAGTCCTTCACAGGGCCATTGAAAGTGTTTTCATATCAAACAGTTCTAAGGACCCTAAGAGTTGTAAGGACTGTCAGATCCATTAAGGAGCTCCTTATAAACCCACATGTTTACTTTCACACTGCCAGGTGAACACTGTGATTGAGCAACACTCAGCCAATTGTGTATAGATATGTCACATTTGCATGTGAATTGGGACACACAATATATCAATAAACTATCTGCATCTCAATATTAGATAGCAACCTGTCAATATTGCTAAGGATTGTTCAGACTGAAATAAATCATACACTATCATATGTCAAGTACAGCACATCCATATGCTGCATGTTAATTTATGTGGCAATGAAATTGATTCTCACTGGTCATAGTGCCCACATTAAGTTTTGTTTGATGACAAAACAGAAAGAGAAGATTGTGGAAAAGGTGGGTTTATGACAATATTAAACAATAATATCATACATCACATGTTGTTCTAATATGTCTCAGCCCTACATATATTCACCAACAGCAACAACAAAGGGTGCCATAGTTTGGGTTCTGTGAAATTGGTCTTTGGTATAATTTAAAAGGGAAGTTTGACAGAGCATTACAAACGCTCAGAATGAGTTATGAGAGCCGAGACTTGAACTCAAATTGTTATGAGCATTGTGAACTCTACTTTAAAACCAGGACCTTCTTCCTGTGAGGCAACATTGCTAACAAGCTGCACCATTCTGATGCCGTTTTTGTCCATGTCTTCAGTGGAAGTTTGCATTAGTTGTTTAGTAAATTAGTATAAATGCATTACAAAACAATACAGGCACAATAATAATTATGTACAGACCTGTTTGCCTCCCATAGACTCAAACATTTTCTCCAGTTGTACACGAAGTTGCTGAATGTTGTTGAGAATGATGCAGGGCTGCAAAAGGCAAATATTAAAATATTAAACCAACAAATGTGGCATGTTTGCTTTTTTATGGCACAATGCAGTACCCAGTGGTCATGAAATGTTTTTTTTTTTTTTCATTCATTCAACCTTTATTTACACAGGCTAGCCTCGTTGAGCCACGGGGACTCATTTACAAGAGGGACATGTCTCACTCACACCCAGGGTCAATTTAGAGTTACCAATCAGCCTAACATGCATGTTTTTGGACTGTGGGAGGAAACCGGAGCACCCGGAGAAAACCCACGCATGCACGGAGAGAACATGCAAACTCCACCCAGAAAGGCCCCTGGACCGGGATTTGAACCGGGGACCTGCTCGCTGAGAGGCAGCAGCTCTACCAGTTGTGCCACCGTGCTGCCAATTCAAGGTTTAAATGTCCACAAGCAACAACAACAAAAAAAGAAAAAAGTGCATAAACAATAATTTCTTGTTTTACATCTCTTTGAAATGTATTGACATAGTTTGTGAGCCTTTCATTGTCCACTATGATCTGAAACATGATGCAACATGTCAAAAGAAAAATCCCAAAGTTACTATAGTAAAATCTATCAATTTTGATTTTCTGACACATCTTCTGTACACAGAAGCAAAATGTGCGTGCAAGCGACAGTAGGGAGATACAACACACAATGCAACCAGGAGAGAAATGTCTGGACTGATTGTGTCAGGAGTTATCGATTATCTGCTCCATAACAAGTTTAACAGATGACAGACATTAATCACGACACTTTTTTTATGGAGACTAAGAATAAATCTACAGAGTTCCCCAAGTCCGACACAGAACATGCATTATCTGCTCTAAAACATACCAGAGGAGAATACAACTCATATGAATTAGTATTGTGGTACTAATACAATAATCCTACATCTCAGCGCAGAGGGATGATTGACGTCTTTCAAACCGCAAAAGAACCAAGTGTCTCTGGGGCAACGTGTGCTGCAATTCTCTCTGTTTGATTTATGAGTGAATTTGTTTAGTAGTGATTGGATGTTCTCAATCAGAATTTTGTATTTTACTACAGAACACACACAAATGCACTGCACATCATTCTTATTTAATGGAAGTGAAATAACATGATAAAGTATTTAATCTAGTAACAAGAGGCACGCCACAAGTCAACTATAAAAACTATAAATGCTTGCACACGCTGAAGATGCTTGAAAATGATTAAAGACTACATGTACATGCAAAACAAAAAACTTTTATGAACTAAAACCAACAAATTTACTTCCACAAGTGTACATAAATATTTTAATAAAAAGGTAGCTAATCTAAAAAACAAAGTAAAAAATAATTTAAAAAATGTATGGATTACATTACACTTGTTTCCTAACGTATTGAAAATGCAGCGTTTTGCTGCTAAGGCTTAAACTGAATGCATGGCTCTCTATTTGCTGACTGTGCATTTAGCTAAGAAGTCTGAGTGACATAAATTTAGTTAATTATATCTGTCTGCTAGGGTCTGCCTGCTTTATCAGCAGATGAACGTGTGAAGCCCAGATTTTTTGTGTCTGTTGACTGCACAGGCTGATAAATGTGCCATGATAAAAGTTACATTTAAATGAGGGCACCAGAGAAAAGATGTGGTAACATTAACAAAAGAGAAACAACAAGAATGTAAGTTTTGAGGAAATATCATGACAGCAAATTAGCTTATTTAAAAAAAAGAGAAAAAAAAAAGTGTGTGTGTGTTCTGGGATCCCAAAGTTATAAAAACTAAATCAAATAGCTGGTAAGAAATTATAATCGTATTTTCAACTTCTTGTCCTTCAAATAGACAATTGACAAATTAACCCAGTATTACAACATTTTAATTTGCAGATAACACGTTAGGGCCTTGAGATAAACACTGAGATGAAACTGATCCAAAGATAGCCTGACTTCATTCTTCTCCCTGTCCACATGCCCAGATCCTTGTTTCACTTTTAAAACAGCTGACTTTTAAAACGTTTGGCAAGAGCCAGAAACCTTGATCCGCTGAGTCCTCTGTCCCTTAACCATAAAATATGTATACCACAAATTGTGATTGTAGAATAATTTGATTCCAGCTCTACAGCCTCTGCAAGGTTCTGAACCTCTGACTGTAGTTGCTTTTTTACATCATTTGTCTCTTTGGCCCCATCATGAAAAAAATATATATATATTACATTTTCTTGGAGCCATTTGAAACTTAACACTGTAAAGAAACATCTGCCAGCTGTGTTCCAACACTGGCTCTTATTGATTACTTATTCAGCTTCAAAATGACAGTAGGACTGTTAAGGTGTGATGTGTTGTTTTGTCAATTTAAATAGAATGGTCATGTTATCTCAGGTATGTGTGGGGTTATTTCAGCTTCCAATTTGCATATGTTGGTGCGTGGCATGTCAGCCTGTATAAAACTTCTCTGTCTCACAGCTGCCATTCTGAATTGAAAAAGCCTTTTGGATAAAGGGTGAAACGTTTTCTGCAACAAATAAAGTCCAGTTGATCTTGTATTGAACGCCCTTTTTGAACTCAGTTAGAGATAATAGTAAGGGCTTTACAAAAGAAGGATCAGAGCTTTTTATCAAATTGATATCTGAAAAAAAGTTTCACATTTTGTTTGATTGTTAAAATCTGATTGTTAAAATCAGGTCTCTCTTGTAAATGAGTCTGCGAGGCTGAATGGGATTAACCTGTATAAAGAAAGGTTGAATGAATATTTATTCCATGTCTCCACTACAACCACTGATGAAGACAGTATGTATGTACATAATTGGGTCATTTAAACTAAAATTTGCTGAATTTATAGAAAATATGTGGGCACTTACCACCGTCTCCTTATTCAAATGTGATGGAAAGTCCTTGGAAATGATAGCAGCATATTGCAAAAGAACTTTGTTGATAGTCTGTGGGGAATGAGAAGGAGGCAGTTTTATGGTTACATTTTGTTTGCTCTTCTATTATTTACACTCTCTATAATGAAATGTTAATATGAAACCCAATAAAAATACTGGAGAGTCAGTTTTGATCAATGACAGATTCTTTAACTGGGAGTTATTATAAGCAACAGGAGTAATCAGGGTTCATAAAGAGGCCACTGCAATAAGCCTGACCTTCGCAAAGCGGCACATGAAGTGAGCCAGAGCCTGTGGGTTTGGGCACTCCAGCTTCTTGATAATCTCAAAACTCTGGTTTAGCTGTGTGAACACATCCACCACCGAACAGGAGAAAAGGGCGTGATCTGAGGTTTGCTGAAACTAAAACAGAAGACAAGTCGTACAAGTTTACGCACAAAGATATATTAAAGCAAAAACATTATATACAGTATTCCCTCGCTGCTTCATGGTTTGTTTATTGCGGACTCGCTGTATGGCGGTTTTTCAAAATAAGAGTGGACATGACACACATTTGGCTGATTGATGGATGAGCCGCACGATGGGCATAGACTTTTGATTTTAAATACATTATTTATTATTATTTAGCACCTCCTGCACATTTGTGCAGCCCATACTGCAGGATAAAGTTCCTGCTACAATTGATCAGCTGTCCTCCATGCAGAACAGAGAAATGGGCGTGGCCAAGAGTGCTTGCAGGTGGCTGAGAGCAGAGGAGTCAGAGAGCTGAAATTGTGACATTATGTGCTCTATTTGATTGTTTAAAAACATTGTTTAGAATATTGCAATATTGTGGGAGGGGTTTAAAACACCCCTATATATACAGTATGTATGTATGTATATATATATATATATAAATATATAATATATATACTGTATATATAAATATATAATATATATAATATATGTCGATTGTACAAAATACAGTAGTCCCTTGCTACTTAATGGTTTGATTTCACGGACTTGCTTTTTCACGGTTTTTCAAAGTAAGAGTGGACATGACACACAATTGGCTGATTGATGGATGAGCCACATGAGCAACATGAATTGTTTATTTAAAATTAATTATTTTATATGATTTACCACCTGTTGCACCTTTGTGCAGTCCACAGGTGCTGGGAGAAGCTTCCTCCTGCAGCAATGTGGTCATGATTGCCTGCCCACATTTCTCCTCTGGCTGCAGCAGCTTCGTGAAGGGTTAACCCTTTGCTGTCCAGCTGCACCGATCGACTTTTGTCACATCGTAAAATCATCATAATCACAATATATAAAAGTACTAAAAGTTATTTTTAATAATTTTAGAACTTCTATGTTCAGTTGTTACAGTGTAATTTATCGAGAATTACATTTCTTTCCCGTGCTGCAGCTGTGGGAAGGTTAACCATTTTCTGTCTTGCTGCGCTTCTCTTCTCTACAATTTAAATACTGTCATATTTTAAATAAACAATCCATGCTGCATTAATTGTTTATTTAAAATACTACAGTATTTAAATTTAAATTGTTTACACAGGAGGGAGAATGGGAGTGAAACTTGAACTTGGACTATTGTATCCGAACTTCACGTTTTTTCACTTATGCAGTGGGCGTGGTCTCCTAAACCCCGTGATAAACAAGGGACTGTTGTATTCTTACATGTTTAAGTGGATCCAAAAACAAAAAAGTGTGAATCTTCAACATTTACATTCTGATTTTATATAAAAACAATTTGTTACATTGAATGCATCAAACTATTTAACAAAAAAAGTACAAACCATTTAGAGAAAATGGAACATTTTGTTATGTTTACACATTGTATTCATGTGTAAAACTTGCATTTTACATGTACAATGTGTTGGCTGTCCTTCTGTGGAGCCTCCTGTTATCATAAAGCTTTTACTGGAAGCACATGAAAGTTGACTTTATGAAAAAAAGTTTTACCTTTAGCATCAAACCTAAGTGCATTTCAACTTTAGCAAAGAAAATTAAATTATGCATTAAACATCTATTGACAAGCGAGGGGCTAAAAGCTTTGTGCGTCATTAAATGCACCAGACAGAACAATGTATTCTTTATTTTGGGTAAATTTGAACACACTAGCTAATAGATGTCTACAAATACTGCAATTTTCTTTTCCCGAGGCTTTTATATATTTCCTGTCATGTTTTTGTAATATCCCTCTAAATCCCCTCTGCCCCAAATGAAGCATGTTTTACTTCCCGTTTTACATAAATGTTTAATTATTTTTCACTTTCATTCCTGTCTTGTCATATCTCAAGGCAAGATGTGTTTCTGACTGTGCAAGATTTCCTCCTATATCCTCCTCTTCAGAATGTAAAGTCAACCTCAGGAGGCGTTAATAAGAAAGCATTCTTTAAGTGGCGTGGGCAGATCGAAATTAAAGTTACATGCCGAGGAATAATTCAGTGCTATACTCACTCCATCTTTCTTGTCCCTTTCAAGGGCTCCGTTGAGGAAATCCATGGCAACGTCTTCGTTCTCATCAAGCCACTGAATGACAAATGGCTCGAACCACCTAACAAAGAAATGTTCTAATGTCATTATAGTTAGAGGGTTTTTTTTCATGTTTTGTCTGAAGAATAATACACTGCCTAGCCAAAAAAAAGTTGCCACCAAAAAAAAAAAAAAAAAAGAAGGTGACACTAATATTTTGTTGGACCGTCTTTAGCTTTGATTATGGCATGCATTTGTTGTGGCATTGTTTCAATAATGCCGCTGTTTATTCCCACTAT